>JAHZNA010000246.1:0-16084 GCA_027743935.1 Sinodicranocentrus sp. ZH6
CAGTTTTGCAAATGGATCGAGTTTAGTTTTTCCCACCATTTTTGCTTATTGCCCCTTAACGGAAAGAAGTAGCTTTAAATGCTTTTATATCAAGTTAAAAGTGTGCTTCTCATAAAAATTTGAAGCTTGTACTGTTTGTTAGGATAATCAGCGAGTGTAATCTTTGCAGCGTTAAAATAATGTACATTTAAAAAGTTTTGTCTTAATGTGGAAATGATTTTTAGATTTACCATATCAAGTTAATACAAAAATATTTTAGCTGTCATTCCCGTTTTGTGTTTTTTTGGCAGATCAGTTTGCCCCCGGTGAATTTATTTTCCAGTCCCAACTAATCGTAAGTACTTAAATATTGGAAAGGTTTTATTTCAGGTATTTATTTCCTTTTGACGTATAACGTATGACCGTTGTACAAAAAGTAATCATGAATGAAATACAATTTACTTGGGGAAAATCTCGTTATAAACCAATTTCAATTCTCGCTGAAGAGTGAACTAGTTTACAACATTACAAAATCTTATGTACTTTTGAATATTAAAAAAGTCAATGTAAATTCATTTTCGGATCAAGATTATGACATAAATTGAAATCCACCGAGTTTTTTCTTGCGCATAAAAAGAATCGTATGTCATGTTGTAACGGAGCGGATCCGTCACAAACTATTTTGCATATACTTTTGCATGAAGCGTAAGATGTGCACATCGCCATTGAGATGTGCAAGCTTTAAAATAATATTTCCCACTATCTTGAGAGTGAGATATTGAGACATCAGAGATTTTGAGCAATGTTGACTAGCTCATTAACATATTCCAGCAATGAGCAGATTATGCGAATCTATTTCAGTAAGACATTCAAAATATGAATATTAGTTACTAGATAGTGAAATTTAGCAACAATTTTTATCCTCAATTTCTCTAAGACGTAATATTACTTTTTTAAAACCTTTTAATTTACTCTGTAATAACCTTGTAATTTACTCTGTAATAACCTTGTAATTTACTCTGTAATAACCTTGTAATTTACTCTGTAATAACCTTGTAATTTACTCTGTAATAACCTTGTAATTTACTAGGTGCAAAGCTTTACAATGTAATGCAAGAAAAGTTTTAGATGCATGTTTTTTTATTCTTATCTTATTTAAAATTGTTATACTTGCAGCTTTATATTAGGATTGTATTCGAGATGTACAAGGTTTCCGTAATTTATTAGTATTGAACAAGTTTACAACACAACTATATAAAGATTTAAGACTATAGCAATTTGAGTCTACCAAAGCAATACCGTGACAAGGAAGTTTAGTGCTTGATTCATAAACTCCAAAATTGTGACACGACTTATACTATAGAATGGATAAGCCATTTCCATCCTCATAGCTTTGAAACTCTGTCCCATCCTTTTAAGTTTGGAGTTTCTATTTGCTAGAGCATCCAGACTATCCATGAGCTCCATTGATAAGGACAACACCATCTCCGATGAAGATTCCCTCCAAATACTCTACCAAAATGGGAAATACAGCTCCTGCAACAAGCATTATTCCAAATGTTCCCCCTCCTTCCAACAGCACAGATGGATTTTTGATCATCAGACTTGTGCAAACCACAAGGACAATCATGCAAGCGACATGGTGAATGGAGAACATAACAGAGCCAAATATTTCGTTTACCCAAATATTGAGTACTTGCTGAGCCCTATACATTTTCTGAAATGTATCTTCATCCAACACGCCAAAGGACTTGGTCCTCAACCGATACCCTTGGAGCCTACTACCTTCAACAATTTCCTCTGGGATCAAACCTTCAATGCAGGTGGCTGCCACATTTGTGTAAACTAAGCCAGGAAGTATTGTAAAGAGTATTGGAACTCCAGCATGTAAAGCAGACCAGCAGATGAAGGCTATCATGGGAATGTGATTGTAGTTCGTGCCCAGGTCGACTTCCAGCCAATCTTGCATCATTTGATGAACCGGTTCTTGCTTGCTCAGAACCACAAAACCGTAGAAACATGGAATAATACCTGTTGTCAGAAGCATCATTATAAACCATATATCCATTAGTTTGAAAGATGCCTTTCGAGCTGCTCCGAATTCCAGATCCCGTGAAGCCATGAATTCCAATATGTATTTTCCGTAGCGAACTGATTGGTTGAGCAAGTTGGCATTGTGTTTGAAATGAGTATGCATGCGAATTCCAAGGAGCATTATCTCCGAGACTAATGTGAAGAGACCCCAGCCGATGAAATCCGAAGTTAACCTTTTTGTTGCTGCGATACTGCCAGGTTCACTATCATTCTCTCTGGTGATCAAGTAAAGAGCGAGAAGGAATGAGTAGCACACGCCGCCATAGCAGATCATTTCAGCTTGCCATTTTTCATAGCCTTTTGTTGGCTTAAGAAAATTCCCAACAGAGTCCGGCTCCCATCTGACGACACCTCCATGAAGCAAGTATTTTCCGATTGTAAGGCGAGTTTTGAATTTACGGAATACCCTATCTGAATACATTTTGGGATCGAATAATATTTGTCAACTTAACTGCACGAGCACAAGAAAAGAACTGAAAAGAGTGCATTTTTTGCGTAGTTAGAATTAGTTACGTGGAAATACAATGTTTTTTTCGGGTGCCGGTCTCAATGCCGAAACCTCGTTGTCGACGACATAACGGTCGAAATCTTGTGGTTTAGTCGACATTCTTAACCGTCTACAGGTCAATCAGGCGACAAACCGTGTCGTCGAAAATGAATTCGACGAAAAAACCATAAAGTCTAAAAATCTGCCGTCTAAAGCATTGCTGTCGAAGGCACATTAGGCGACAGGACCGGTGGTCGACTTTCCATTGCATATAAAAATCTGCATTATTATGCATAAAAATATAATGTATGCAAGTACTCTTTTGGAGAACGCTCATGGAACATGTTGTGTGTTTAGCGTTGTCATTTCTCATTTCATTCTTGCAACCTTCTTTTGACTGACTGTAAAGTGTCAAAGACACCCTTGCCCTTCCATGAGTTATTGAATCTGATGGAACATTTACAAGTAAAGCTATGCATTTAATACTCGTCTTTCTCAAGGAGATCAGTGCTTTCTAATGTATTTCATGATGAGGAATTCAGTGGTGATAACCAAATCCCCAAACGCTCAAAAGTTTAGTTGATATTTACAAATTCGTTTTTTCTTTACCAAAGCAAGTTCCTATAGTAATGTATGTTTTAAAAACATTATTAAATATTCCAATAGTTCGTCAAAAATTATGCGGATTTGCAATTCATATCTTATCAAAATCCTCAACCGTTTTGAAATTGCAGCCTATTTGTCATGGGATCCTGTGAAATACGATTACTTGAGCGGCTCCAAAAAAATAGCGGTTGAGAATTTTGATATGATGTGAATTTCAATTCTGCAGAACGGCGTGTATTAAATGTATACTTGTTAGTGAATCAAATACCAACCATAGCTGTTCCGAAAATGCAATTGAGTAAGCTACGCTATTTTATAAACGTATTTCATGAAAGTCCTTTTCAGTCATATCTTTACGCAGTTTTTATTTATAACTTAAGCAATCAAATCGAATGAGTTGGTTAATGTCAATCAATGCTAAGAAAAGTTTTAAAAAAGTTTAAAAATTTTGAATCTGGATTTTGACACAAGTTGTAATGAGTTGTAATAAATCTTGTCGACGGTCGAATGTCCACTTTAAAATTTTCGTCTATATTTTTTGTCGTTTTGTTTTCTATATTCTTCGACGGTTTCGCCAGATTCGGTTTTAGACTTAATGGGTTTTCACCATTGTGGGTTTTCGACATCATGGTTTGTCGACGGATTCGTTTTTAGACTATTTCGTTTCGACATTGAGACACCAACCCGTTTTTTTCTTTGGAAGAATAGAAAAACAATCAAGCGGTTTAAATCCAAACTTTAAACAATTTAAGTAAAACGATTGCTGAAGAGGTTAATGTAGTAAATTGCTTTAAAACCAAATTGCTAAATTGCAACGTCAATTTAGTTTTTTCTCGAAAAAAATGGACTGACAAGCTCATACAAAAATATTGAATCAATTACGAATGCAATATTTGATAAATACATAATCATCTTAATTTACTTCTTTGCATAGACCTCGTCTCAGCAACCGCTTTCTGCGTGTCTGCTCAGTTCAATCTTGTCATATTTGTAATGTTTCCTGCCAGCATCTCTTGCATGTTATGTTATTTTTGAGCAGGACTTGTTTAGAACAACATGGCTTTGACTTTATGGACTCTCTTAACTGAAAAAATCTAGTCAATGGTAATGGTTATGAAGCATCCAAGAAAGATAATCTTTTGCTCCCTTGCATCATTATATATTTTTATTTTCTCTCCACAACTGGAATTCACTTGACTAAAAATACCCCGTTGACAAAAACATTTGACACCAGTTTATATTTCTTCAATACCAAATCATTACATCTCCACCTGACTGGGGGGTCTAGGCCCTTAACCCGCTGTCTACTTATCCCGCCGTGGTACCTTATCCCGCTGACCACTTATTCCGCCGTAAAATTAACACGCTGACCACTATTCCCGCCGTACCATTTTCACGCTGCACTATTACCACGCTGACCTCTTTTCCCCCTATGCTCTTTGTACATTGTTATAATTTGCCCGCTGGGTAGCGAACTATGATTAACTACTCTTTCGTGTCTGTGTATGACCAGAAAAAACCGACCGTTTATGAGGTTGTTTAATCATAAACAAATACAACGAGAAAGTTGTCATAAACAAGTACAGGGAGAAAGTTGTCATAAACAAGTACAGGGAGAAAGTTGCCAGGAACAAGTAGACAGAGAAATTTGTCATGAACAAGAAAGAAAGTTGTCATCCTTATCAATTGATATATCTGGGCTAGCATTTATTTGGTTGCCTCTGAAGACGATTTAGTAAGAACCTTCACAATTTACAGTCAAATAACAGTAAAAACGCAGTTTGGTTTAAAAAGCTTGTACAAATGTACATTTACTTAATGTGGTGATACGAACTAGTCATTCTTCTTCTGATATTAGTAGAATGTGTTCCATCAAGTCATTATTAATATCACTAGGCTTCAATAAACAATAAATATCTAACTGTTTTGCGTCATTCTAACGGCAGCCTTTATCTATTTTTTCTCTTCTATTTTCATCGTAAATGTTTAAAGTTAAACTCAAGCCAGTTTACACGACTCCTATGTATATTATACATTTTTAAAAAAACATATGAACATTTCGACATACATAACAAGTAAAGTTTTTAATGTAATATATGCTCTGAAAAACTAATTACCACATCTATTAGAGTTGATATTGAAATACGTAGATTCCATCCAAATACAAAATCATTTAGTTGCAAAATACATTGTTTTGCACTACCTCCCATTAAAGATAATGTGGTAATGTTATTTATCACTATTTTATGATTACCTCAACCAGTATAAAGTACTTATTTACTCCACTAAGGTTGAAGTGTACGTATCTATTTTTAACGTGGGGAGGGACACATTTTTGGAAGTTTCTAGTATGAATTTTGATAAGTTGGTTATGCCATTCCTATCCGGCTAAACGCTAATGGAGTAATTGTAAGTTATTTTTATATCAATCGGCTAATAAGTTGTTTTTAAAACATTGCAATTAAGTAGTTATAACTTTAAAGAGGTAGACATCAAAATGAGTTTAGAAAAAAACTTAATTTATCTAATATTTACTGTGAAATGTTTTAGGAAATAAAATTTGTCCGAGAATGTTCGGGAATGGATGGATGGACATTAAAAAAGTAATACTCCACAAAACCAGCCATAGAACTGATACACTCCCATTGAAGAAATAATTAATGATAAATCAAATACTTGTTAAGTTATTGACAACATTTATGCCTGCACGAAACTTTATAAACCGATCCTGTACGTAAAATGTAGTTATCATGAACTAAAACGGCTAAATTACATCAAAATGCCTTCACCAATTTTCTTGTTCAAAATATTATACGTACGTAATTAATAATTACACCTTTGCCGATTTTGTTTCGCAGTGGAACTGAGAAACGCACATGAATGAGATTGTCCATGTTTCAATCTCATGTTCTAGGAGAAATCATGCCTGTGGCATTTATTAGCTCGCAAAAGTGCTTGAAGTGCGAGCTTATGAAATAGTCCGCGCCGTCTGTGTGTATGTCTGTGCATACTATGTCCACAAAGTTGTTTTTAGATTTGTGTTCTAAAGTCCAAACGGAATTATGAAACGACCCTATGGAGTGTTTTACTGAGTGCCTAGGCTGTTAGATTGTGTGTACGTGGTGTACATGGGAGTGTATGGGGTGTTCTACCAAATGCATAGGATTTTTTTGTCTCAAGTCAAAACGGAACAAAGATACGACCCGATTGAGTGTTCTATAAAATGAGAACAACAAGAAAAAGTAAAGATTTTGTTTTTTTAAGATTCAGCAGGAATTAATGAGTTATAGGTGATTCGTGTTTCCTTATGGGTGCATAGGGTGTTCTACTGAGTGCAAAGGATGTACCACTGGGTGCATAAGGTGTTTATTTGAGTGCATGGTGTTTTTTTACGCGCATATGATTTTTTTGTCAAATGCCTAATAGAAACAAAGATACGATCCGATTGGGTGTTCTATTAACGTAGATATTTAGAACAACACGGGAAAAAATTGTTTTTGAAGATTTAGCAAGAATTAATGAGTTATGTGTGATTCGTGTTTCCTACTGGGTGCAAAGGGTGTTCTATTGAGTGTATGGGATATTGTAATGAGTGGCTAGGGTGTTGATTTTATGTTTTCAGGTTAGATTGTTAGGTTAATGTATGATGTGAGATTTAAAAAAGTATTATTTGCGAGCTCAGCTTAGTCTTACCAGATTTATTTCAAAACACATGCCTTAATGCCTTAATTTTATAAATTCTGGCTTCAGATTATAAATATCCTATTTTGAAACAAGTTTTTTAAATTAGAATTTAATGCCACCCATAATCAAATATTCTTCAAAATAAGCCTAGAAATGGGCACAGAATAATTGCACAAAATAAACTATATTGGTTCTACTTTTAGAGCGTTCCTATAAATGATATGCTTTCTCTATAAATTAAAAAAAATTGTTGTTATCCGCCTCGGAAATTACAACCAAAGCTTTCCAAAACATCGGATTGAAATTAACTATACATCTTGTATCACGCCTAAAAGTTTCAGTTTTATACAAACCTTGTTCTCTTTAACATTCAAATCATTCCTTTTAAGCGCTTTTAATCATCATTTTTTCAGTCATCTTCAGAAATTTGCAAGGTGTGTCTTATCGCCTACTAGGCATCTTAAAATATTGCTACATATTTAACTGGAATAAAATTAATTTGTCTTTATCCGGATCCCGGAGAATTTACACTATGCAAACTAAAGTTAAACCGAAAACAAGCTAGAAACAAATATTTATATAGTAAACAAAAAATTGGTTAACATTGATTTGCTAGTAATTAGAATCCCCTCCTACAATTAGTAGGAGATAAGTAGCTCAGAGATGTGCACAGCAACTTCCCTCGCTTAGTAGGAGAATACCGTGAAATTGAAATAGGAATCTAGCCCATCCAAAATGGGTTATTCACTATAGGATTGCGAAATTACGCAGTGGTATATTATAACAACCAGGTCAATAATGTTAAAAATATCCATTATTGCTCCGTTTAAATTGTGTATCATAAATTGTGTTCTTACTGTGTTGTGTGCTGCGAGAAAAGCACATCTCTAAGCATGTGATTAGATCAAATAAATTTAAAACCTGCAACAATGCTAACTCCTTTAATAAAAAAGGATAAATTGTGTATCATAAATTGTGTTCTTACTGTGTTGTGTGCTGCGAGAAAAGCACATCTCTAAGCATGTGATTAGATCAAATAAATTTAAAACCTGCAACAATGCTAACTACTTTAATAAAAAAGGCGTTTGAAATTCGCCTCGGGATAATCCCAAAGTATACATTTGCCACTGTATTTGAATGGAACGAAGAAAAAGACGAGCTGGTTGTTAGCAACATTTACCATTTCTATTCCTGGAGAATCGCCTACTACAGCGGGTTGGGTTATGTCGCTTTCATTTTTGCAGAATGGGACGAAGAAAAAGACGAGCTGGTTGTTAGCAACATTTACCATTTCTATTCCTGGAGAATCGCCTACTACAGCGGGTTGGGTTATGTCGCTTTCATTTTTGCTTTGCTGTTCTGCACCCTTGTTCACGAAGATATTGAAGATGAGGACAAGAAGAGGAACGAAAATTCCAAAAAACTTGTTACAATTTTCATGGGAGTCGGAATAGAACTAGTAGTTGCCATCATAGAGCTGGTCGTCTCCATAATTAATCAATACAGGCTGGAAATTGTGCCCATTATCAAGGAACCTTTCATTTTGAACGAAAAGCTCAAAAGTAATGTGGAACATATTACAATCGTAAATGGACATTATTGCATGAATCATAATGTAAATTAAATTGTCCACAGCATTGTTTGCGATTGATGGTGGGAGATCTGCTGGAGTAAAAAAATTCGAAGCTATGATGCTATTATTTTGCATAATATCATGTGGGATACCAATGGTCTTCGCGACAGCATTACTTCATCCGGTTGAACCAACAAATCGAATATTCAAGATGATCTTCGACATTGAAGTCAAAACAGACCTAAAATCAATTCCTTTCATACTGATGTACCTAGTTGGAGTCAACATTGCGGCGAATACGCTAATGACATTTGCGCTGCTGCTGTTCATTACTGCCTTCTTTCTCAAATTATGGCTTGCTGCTGGGATGCCCTTCCATATGATTCAGAATGGATGTCGAATGGTCACTCAGGAACTGGGCACTGTTCCATTCAAGAAGATATTGCAGTTGTACAGGAGCATCCAGTTGATGTCAATAATGTCAAATGAGGTTACGGGTAAGATCAGACTAACTTTTCATGCTGGTCTAATGCAGATTGTTGTAGTAATTGGAGGATATGCTTGGATTCGCTATCCTCACCTCTTCTTCGAATCTGCGGAGGCGATGGCATTGGGGTTGATGGTTTTCTTCTTCATTACCGTCCCGCTGCTCATTTTCTTCACTGAATGTACCATGTTTGAAGCTCTTACAAGGACATCAAAAGAATACCAAAAGGCAATATTGAATCTTGGCATGAGAAAAATCTGCTGCATACAAGGCGGCACTGTCCTTCACTCCGATAAGGATAAAATCTACATACCCATTTTTCAAATTGGGAAGGGATACATTCTTGGAATATTGTAATACAATAGTTGGTAATCCGGTTAACCTTTTGATGTACTAGGTATAGAAGGAATACGATTTGGGATAGCTTAACGAGGTGTTATGTTCAACCATAATGGCCAATGGGAGAAAAATGATGTATATTCCGTTTTAAAGATCTGGTTAACCTTTTGATGTACTAGGTATAGAAGGAATACGATTTGGGATAGCTTAACGAGGTGTTATGTTCAACCATAATGGCCAATGGGAGAAAAATGATGTATATTCCGTTTTAAAGTAATTGGGTGCTATGCTTGGATTCTCTTTCCTTATTTGTTTTTTAAAACCCCATTGGCAATGAATTTGGGAGGAATAGTGACCTATTTTGGGGTGGTGCTTATGTTCATATTCTTTTCAGAATGTGTTTTGTTTGACGCTGTCACAAATACTTCGAAATTTATTAAATCGGTATAAAATGGCATTAATGGAGATCATTAATTTACAAAGTGCTTTGTCTTTTACTCTGCTGAGGATGAAGTGCAATTATCCTTTTTTAATATGGAAAGGCATACATTTATGGAATTTTGTGACAATAATATTGATCGGTTGTTTTTGTTATTACTTACTGAACAATTGATAAGAATGACATATTGTAAGCTTTAAGTTAGGATGTTAAACTGTTATTACTGTTTTAAAAATAAATTGCTTTGACGATTTACTATCAAAGTACTTATAATGGGTAAACTATCATTTTGGGAATTTTCTAAGACTAATTTCAAATTCTAACTTGGTTATGCTGACTGTACTTATTGTGTACCAGTCCATTTTTAACGTGGGAGGGACATATTTTCTGAATCTAACATAAATTTTGATAAGTTGGTTACGCTATTCCTTTCCGGCTAAAGGCTAATGGAGTGGAACATTTTAAATGCTTCAAAATCTATCAGTGAATAAATTGTTTTGAGCACGTCCCAATTAAAATAGTTTTGTTGAGGAAGACATGAAAAGGGATTTGAAAAATATGATTGCGAGTGTTTAATTTTTCGTAGGTTAGTTAAGAAACCGTAATTTATTTAATATTTACTGTGACATGCCAAAAGAAATAAAGTTTGTGCGAGAATGTGCTCTTTGGATAGACCAAAATTTAAAAAAAAATGCTCCATGACATCAACCATAGTACTGACATACTGCTATTAAATACTTACTTAAATTACTGACAACATGTATGCCTTTCATACCTGCCCAAAATGTTCTCTACTTTCAGTATTTATTTACATACTTTGAAACAAATTATTTTAACTAGCCAATTAAGATAAATATTCTGTTTTGGAAGTGAGTATTTTAAGTCAGAATTTTATAATATGCAGTCCGTAATCAAATATTTTTCAAAGTGAGCTTAAAATTGGACACATGTCAGCAGGAAAAATAAAGTACCATAGATATTGGTGAATTTTAAACGTTCAAAATACGTATAATAATGAACTAAAACGCTATCAAAGTATGCTGAAAATTATCTGAAAAGGCTTTCACTAATTTAACTCGAAATGCTATAACTAATTTAACTCAAAATGCTTTAACCAATTTAACTCGAAATGATCCCATCAATTTAACTCAAAATGCTCTCATCAATTTAAACTCAAAATAATTACAAAGAAATGGCAGTTGTAGTAAATAACTGGGTTTTCCAATAATTTTCAGTTTAACCACAATTTACGACATTACGTTCAAATTTAACCACAAATATTTTCTTCATACGTCAAAAGGTAAAAAAACATTTTAGATACAATTTGACTTTCTTACCCGACTTACTTACACTCTTAAACGAGCGGAATTGATTTTCGGCTAGTTCTTTCTGCGACTATGTTATCTTCAGAAATTAAAAAATGTGTGTCTTTTCGCCTCGGAATATTTTTCGAATACTGCTACTTCAGTTTATTCTATTGGAATAAAACTCAGGATTGCTTAGTTCTCACCTCAAATTACACTTATTGGTCGTGCAAACTTGACTATATCTTAGGGAATTTTTATATTTCTCTTATTTTCCTAATGCTTCACACAATTTCCTTTGGCGAAGATATTCAAGATGAAGGAGTCCCCCTAAGTGAATCTGACAATATCCTTTCTCTTTTCATTGGTTTTGGGGTCGCCACTCAGGTTGCCATGATACAGAGCTTTGCTTCAATTATCATCCAATATAGAGAAAATGCAGTTCATGTGTTGAATCAGCCGTTTCTTCTCAGTGAAAAATTGAAAGGTACGATGCTAAACTTAGCCTCATACATAACAAAAATCTTTTCAGATTTACATATTAATTTATATTTTTTATCAGCCGTGTTTCCTCGACTCAACTGCAACACGGGGGAAATCAGGAATCTGGAGCGTTTCTTCAAAATGTGTAGCTATCTATCTCTAGTCATCCCGGTTTTTTATGCCACCGCCATTCTGCATCCTTCAGAGCCGACTCATCGATTAATGAAAGAATTTTTCGAAATTGAAATATGCCCTGATTTACAATCCCTCCCTTTTCTTGTGTTTGCTTTGATTGGAGTATTTGTGATATCGAATGCTTTAATGATTATTATATTCATAGTTCTAATATATGCTACATTTTGCAGACTATGGATATTTGCAGGAACACCGGTGTCATATGAAAATGGACACTTTTCTTCTCGGCAGTTAGGTACAGTTCATCAAAGAAAGTTGCTTTGGTTATACAGGAGCATGCAAATCATGACCATTGTCTCAAATGAGTTAACATGTAAACTTCGGTTTTCTGTGCATGCGGCGTTGTTGCATATTGTGGCTGTAATTGGGTGCTTTGCTTGGATTCGCTTTCCCTATTTGTTTTTTGAAACCCCATTGGCAATGAGTTTGGGGGGAGTGGTGACCTCTTTTATTGTAGTGCCTTTGCTCATATTCTTTTCAGAGTGTGTTTTGTTTGATGCTTTAACAGAGACAACGAGTGGATTTATTAAAGCAGTAAAAAAACTGACAAGGAGGAGATCATTTGTTTACAAATGCGTGGTGTCCTTTACTCCGCTAAAGTTAAAGTGCAATTATCCTTTTTTTAACGTGGGAAGGAATACATTTATGGAATTCTGTAATATTAATTTCGATCGGGTGGTTATGTTGCTGCTATCCAGTTAGATATTTGCAAATGGGAAAACTATTAGCAATATGCAAATGTCTAGTTTTATAGAAAAAAATCAATCCTGATCGAATTTTTTTCAAAAGTTTGTAATTCAATATTTGAAAATATTAAATATGTATTGATTCACACCGTTAAATGTTTTGTAGGATAAAGAACTAAATATTTAATTAAGGAAATTTGTTGAAAGCACTCTTGAACAATGATAATATTATAATAACAATAATCTTGAACTGTAATTAAATTATATCGAACACAATTATTTCTCCTGTTTTGAGCAATCCTTTAAAGCAAAATGTTCTGTTTTCTTGCCAATGTTCAATGTATGATTTCCCTGAAAACAAATAATTTGTGCGTTTTCATCAATTATGATAACTCTTTGGGAAATACCTTATTTTGAAAATCCTCGATTAAAATATTTATGACGAGTAAAATACATGGGATGGGATTTGTGAAAAGTATGACTGCAATTTAGTTGATTTTGATAAAGGAGTAAACGCCATGTAACTATTAAATTGGATTTTTCTCCAAAATGCTGCAAAATTATTAAAAACATGCACACTAGAAAACATAATACGGCCACGAATAGAAAATTTAGTTAGATTTTTGTGCAACTAATATACGCCATTTATGCGTCAAAATAAGTTGCCAATTTACCTTAATCCTTGTCATTCAAGGTAATAAATTGAAGCAAGGATGAAGGCAGAGTAATTTAAATAAAGTTAGGCCTAATTAAGGGATTTTTTTGAAAGTATTTTCGACAAAATTAAAAAAGGCTAATTGCTAATGTTCAAACAAACTATAATTTGTCACTATAATTTAAATACGTAGAAAAAAACATTGAACAATTTTACACAACAACTCTTTCTCCCTTCATACCAAATTTCAATTTATGCTCTCACCAAAATAAACACGTGTTTCACCTACTTAATTCTAATTTTCCAACAGGATTTTAGTAATAACTCCTTCCTGGCGTATTTGATGCTTGAGGTTATTGAAGGAGAAAGCAAGTCTAATAATATGCACCCTTGCTTATGAAGACAATTTTTTACAACACTTTGTCGCAATCTAGGGACAAAAAATAAAAATCAATTTGGATATCCTATTTCGAAAATGAACATTCCAAACCAGCATATTTGCTTTATCGAAAATTGCACAAACGACAATTCTGCATCAAAACCATGAAATTTCTAAAAGTGGTTGAATTAACGAAATTGAATGCATTCCCTGATGTAAATAAAGATAAAACTAATTACTAAATGACTATCTTGTGCACATGCATGCAACGACAACACACCTAGTTTGAAATACACTTGAAATTAAATAGGTATCAAGTTAAACGACTAAATTATTTTAAAATATTTTCCCCAATTGAACTAAAACTGAAAATTAGCCGGGAAATGCATTATGCGGGAAATGCATTTTACGCAAATTTAACATTTATTTTTGATTAGGGCCAGTCTAAAATCGTTTAAAATTGCTTTTGCTCACCGACATAAAATTTAAATTAAACTACAAGTTCTGCGTCATGAGAAAAAAGCCGCATTCTAAACTAAACTCAATCCGATTTCACTACAATATCAAAATCCTTCCCACTCCTATTCTCGCTGTTGCAATGTTATCCCTACAAATAAAGAAATGTGTGGCTTTCCGCCTCGGAAAGATTCTCAAATACAGTTACATAAGTTTCTTCTACTGGGATGAAACTAAAGATGGTTTAGTTCTCACGTCAATTTACAATTATTGGACATGCAAACTAGTCTATTTTGTAGGGAATTACTACATTTTCCTAATATTCCTCATGCTTCACACAATTTCCTTCGGTGAGGATGAGGATCTACAAGATGAGGGAACTCTAAGCGGATCTGACAATATTCTCTCATTTTTTATTGGGTTTGGTGTTGCCACACAACTCGCCATGATTCAAAGTTTCGCCTCTTTGATAATCCAATATAGAGAAAATATCCGGCTTGTGCTTAATCAGCCGTTTCTTTTTAATGAAAAATTAATAGGTAAGCTATTAGCTAAAAAATCGTTTTGCATGCTAATACTTAATATTTTTAAATTCATTTATTTGCAGCCACCTTCCCTTGGGTCAACTACAACCTAAATGAAATCCATAAGCTGGAACGATTCTTTAAAATGATTTCATACCTTTCTCTAATCATCCCGTTCTTTTATGCCACCGCTATTCTCCATCCTTCAGAGCCGACGCATCGTTTGATTGAAGCAATCTTTGAGATTGAAATCACGACCAACTTAATCTCCCTACCTTGGATTTTTGTATTCTGGCTTGGTGTATTTGGGATATCGACTATTTTAATGGTTTTTGTATTTTTAGGCTTAATCTATGTCATATTTTGCAGCCATTGGATATCCGCAGGGACACCGATATCATATAAAGGTGAAATGTTTTCTACGCGGCGGTTAGGCACAGTTCATCAAATTAAGTTGGTGTGGTTATACAGGAGCATGAGACTAATGACCATTGTTTCAAATGAGGTAATATCCAAACTTCGTGTATCCGTGCATCTTGCATTGTTGCACGTTCTAGTAGTGATTGGGATCTTTGCTTGGATTCGATTTCCTTATCTGTTTTTTGAGTCACCAATGGCTATGGGGCTGGGAGGGGTGGTGACTTCGTTTGTGGTGGTGCCTTTGCTCATATTTTTTTCAGAGTGTATTATGTTTGACGCTTTAACAGAAGCATCAAAGAAGTTTATCATTTCAGTGAGAAATTTGACAGGGAGAAGGTCAATAATTTACAAAAGTGTGGTATCATTTACTCCTTTAAGGTTAAAGGCCACTTATCCTTTCTTTAACGTGGGGAGAGAATCCTTTTTGATTTTTTCGAATGTTAACTTTGATCGGTTGGTCATGTTGTTGCTTTCAGGATAATAATGATTGCTGGGGGAATTTCGAAGGAAATATGCTAGCATTGTAATTTAGGAATAAATTGTTTGAAACATTATACGAGATGAGGAGGACACATGGCTGCAATTTAGTCAAGTTTGGATTTTTAAAAGCGATATTTTTAGTTACTTGACATTTTCCTGTAAAATGTTTAAAGTTTAAATCCTTTTTTCGATAAAAACATGTACAGATAATTGACAATCGACCACTTTGAAAAATCAAACAAAAAATAATATCCCATGTTCAAACAAATCATAATTTTCCACTGTAATCTAAACATATACACGGCGGTTAGGGACAGTTCATCAAACTAAGTTGATATGGTTATATAGGAGTAGGTCGAATGGGTTATTGTCCAAACTTCGTGTATCCGTGCATCCTTCCTTATGCTAGCAGTGATTGAGGGCTTTGCTTGTATTCGCTTTCCTTACTTGTTTTTTGAGTCCCACCCAAATGTCTATGGGGATGGGAGGGATGGTAAGCTCGTTTGTGGTGGTGCCTTTGGTCATATTTTTTCAGTGTGTGCTATTTGATGCTTTAACAGAAACATCAAGGGAGTTTATAATAGCTATGAGAAATTTGACAGGGAGAAGGTCAATAGTTTACAAAAGTGTTGTACCATTTACTCGGAGCTTTTGGACCTATTATAAGGGTATCTGCTTGTGTACTGTAGTACAAGCTAGATATTATGTATTAGAGTAAGTGATACACTGGGATCCAGTGTATATTTGTGTACTTTACTGTATATTAGAGACTGTCAGTAAAGAACAAGAGTTAGTCTACTGCCGATTGAGCATT
>JAHZNA010000247.1:0-13015 GCA_027743935.1 Sinodicranocentrus sp. ZH6
ATATCAGGATTGCATGATCTTGGTTAAAGCATTTTTAGCTGAAAACGATAACTATCCTCATTAGTTGTGTTCGTATGGAGCTGTCAGTTAGCTAAAAGTTTCTGCAAAAAACTCATAGTAAAGTGAAAGAGAGTTCAACTGGTAGCAAACTAGATCCTGTATATGTGCATATATATTTATATAATACATATCACGCTTTGCTTGCTAGTTTGTTTCCCTTTTTCAGTTTTGTGCCAGACAGGAAATAGATCGTTGAGCATAATAATGTTAGTCATACCTATGCGTCTTGTGTGTGATAAAATGCCACTGGTAATACGCAACGTCCTACACACATATGGTTGTTTCAAGCCTATGGTCATCATATTCTAATGACATGGTAAAACACGTATTTAAGGATTTAATTGAGCGTACAGTTGAATATCTTCTTTCAATTCTTACCTTATTTGTGACATGCTAAACAATCCCTTGCATGTCGATGATTGTGTGAGAAAAAATAATTATATATGACCGTAATATTTGAATCCCCTGTAGCTAGTTTAGATTGTGGCCAAATGCTCGTTTAAAGGAATCCCATATTGTCATCATTACTATCATTATAAAGAGTCCTTTATTCCGAATAAAGTAATAGAGCACGAAGCATGAAAGCTCAATAGGTTCATGCTCACATGCTCGGCTTTTTGCTAAAATCCAGAAAAAAAGTGTGTTTGTGCTGGGTAAACATGAACATGCTATGCATCACATCGCATGAAATCCTGTCTACACACTCACAGGCGCATGCAATTCAAAGTTATTCAATTCCCTGGCGAGACATGTATAATGGACATTTACGGCAATTTTAAACGGTATTTTTATTCAAATATTTTCTTTTCTTTCAAAAAATCCGTTTCGTAAACTTCAGTTTTACTATGAAATTGTAGCAATGTGAGGTTTTTAATACTCATGCCAATTCACATGATAATACCCCTGAGAAAAGGTAACTGGTCATTGAAGAAATGACATTTTATTAAAACACACCAAGTAACTTCATTTTGTGGTACGATTTCCCACAAAGAGCACTTAAAAGGAGGTGTTTGGCCTTCTAATGTTACGGTAGAGTCGTTGACAGTTCGGAGTTTAGTCAGCTGATTCTTATAATGATGTTCGAAATTGCATTCTTTTAGACACCTTTGCATCGTTACCATCAAGAGTATTATCCTCAGTAGCAGACAGTAGTGCAATCAAATCTAGTAGGTATTTTAGTTGTTGCATGAAGTTAAGTGTACAAACGGAGATGGGAGAGATTTGGGATGTGAAAAGTGATAAAGTCATCTCATGTCATCTTGTACATAATTTAGTTGACACTTGGGAAGCTACCACAATTTCGTCTGTGTCAGTAGTGAAATATTACGCGTAAAAGATGAATAGGCTTCTGGAGACAATCATTATGCCTACTTTATGTTATTCCTTCCATGATATGAAAATTTCATGTAAGACATAAAAACAACGTAAGTATTATAAATGAATATCTTTGCGTCTTCCTCCAGTCTACCATGCAATCGTTTCATCTCCACGTTTATCTATCTGCTAAAAACACGAACGCGAGAAAGAGCTCAATACCAAACTGAGTAATGGTGATGATGGTTATAGCAAAGAAAAAGTGAAGTTGACAGTTGCTTTAAAAGCCTTTTTTGTGTGTGCCAGTCTGTATTGGAGATTTATGATAAATACCATATGTAGCCTATGAGCTCATTATAGCGAAACAGCTTCTGGTTCTTTTTTGTGTTTCTTTTACTCCTGTACCATTTAACGATTCCCGAAGTGGGAACTTGGTTCGTGATTTGATTCCATTTTAACAGCTATATAAGCAGTCAACGAAGTCACTGCTATTCACTTTGATTGTAATATGCCCCGTTTTCATTCCTTTTACCACCCTGACTCCGGCTCATGCTAGCTTTATGTATCAATGATGATAAAATACTTACATGATAATCAGATGCAATGATCTGTGAATCTCACACGTTTGAAAATGCTACTAGTTGAGATCATTACTTTTTTTATTGTTAACTGCTTAACTTGTATCGTGTGAGAAGAAATCCCTTCTTGCTCATTCGCAAAATATTGTATTTACATTTTACCATATGAGCTGACAATGAGTAGAGCTCAAAGGCAAATATGGATTGCTTGAGTAACGACTACATCTTGTTTTCTTAAAGAACTACGGCTGTGAAAGGAACCCAATGAAAAAATGTTTATTTATTCTGAGAGTTGATGGACTCGGGATGTTCAAAAGTGTGTGTGTCGGTCGGTATCCCTTTCCTCTTGTTATTTTCTTCAATATTTCCGCTCCTACTGCATGCACCGTGCGTCATTTTTAACCATGCAGGCACATGCTTCCCCAACCGATCCAAATGACTTTTGACGGGAGGAATTAAGTAACTCTCGGTATGATATATCCTCTGACATGAAAGGATTAAATTTAATTCAAAACTTCTTTTTGAAGTTTTAATGCATTGTATTACGCGGAAATAAAAGTTAAAAATTCTTGTGTATGGAGGAGGATAAGAAAAAAAGGCACGCATAGTAGTATGCCTTTAGGTGTTGTCTTGCGCCTTGAGATTTCCCCGCTTTCGTTGTGTATGATTATTTAGTAGACTATTGTCATCTCCGACATGTGTGTATGTATCATCTATGTAAATCTTCTAGGGAAATCCTTACACGCATATATTAACATATGTCAAACATTCTTGATCTCTCAGACCTGCCATGAGCTTAAGAAGTTAATCCTGAATGCGTGCATAAATTTCATTTCCTCTCCGGCTCTCTCCGCTCATCACAATCCTCGGATGTAGGCAGTGAATTCATCTATGTCAGTTTGGTCCTCTTTTTCCTTCTCCACTTATCAGGAAATAAGGGATGCTTCACTTCTTTTTACTACTGTTTTGATATAATAAGATGCATGAGGCGGTTTGTTGGGACTCATCAAAAGGCCAAAAGGCATTCTGTCGGCAGTCTGCCGGCTGTTTAAATTTTTTTAAGGTTTGGAATTTCAACGAAGCTGGATGCATTAAGTACTCAGAATTCTTTTCAAGGGAGCCGGTGTCAACATCACAACTCACTTTACTCGTACCGTTATCTAAGAGTAATTGTTTATAAACTGTAAACGCGTTCACTATTTACATTTCATTCTTAACCCTCCAGTTTTTTTTTATCAAGGTTATATAAGGTGATAGAATTACAAAATATTTGTTTTAGTTTCCTTTAAAATTTGTAATCCCCTTTCACGTCCAGGATAACTTGTCGGAAACTTGCATAATTTAAAAAAACAGTTATTAGTCATACCCGTAGATAAGGGAAGTGAAATTTTTGACAAATTACTATTTTGGAAGAACATTGTTCGCGTAAAATTTTATTTATGCTAACATAGCGTGTGTGATGTTGTGATGTATTGGAGCTTGACTTGGTGACATGATGGACATTGTAAGAGATAACTTTGACACAAGAGTGACACTAATGTCATCCAGTTGGGCTCAGTCACCGTATATTTTCTTTCCTTTCTTGCATATTTGTTTGTTGATGGGTTGAACAATTTTCTTTTGTACATCATCACATGTGTAAAGTTTGAGTTTTATACCAGTAAAAAACAGCAAAGTAAGAGGTACATACCCGTTCCAACAACTGGAATGGCTTGCAGTATCTCTTAATTTTTGAAATCATGTAAAGATGTTTTAGAAAAAAAAAATTGAAGTAAAGTACACGCTCATGATTTTATTTGAAGTGACTGAACATTATGTACATACATTGGTAATCAGTCCTTGTTTGCTTTCCCCTATATGTAAAATGCTAATACAATACATACAAGCGGCAGAGATAGTATAAAGTGAATCATAGGCTCTTGGGACACAAAAAATCATTGAATAGAATGATTTGAGTTGAGAGTAACTTAGGTTTAAGAAAATGTAAGATTCCTTGAGACAACAACAATTTCTTATCCAATCGTCCTCTTCATCAAGTTGAGCAGAGTTACACTGAAACATAAAATATACAAGCAACCCTTTTGGAATTCTTGTTTGTATTTAACAGATGTTTGGCAGGGAACATTCCACACCTTTAGAAGAAGTGTAAGGAACATAATTTGTGTGACATCAAAACGACAAACAAGTTCAAACTCACTTTTTTTGTTTTGAAAAACGGTCCAAGGGAATGTACCACTGATTCTCTTATTCACTCTGCAATTGAGTTTGTTAAGAAAACGGTTTCCTCTGATTTGGATAATTATTAATGCAGGCATGCACACATTGCGCGTTACACATATGAACCGTGGAGTGTAGTCGTAGACTTTTCATTACGGATTTCGCCCCCATGATTAATACGAGTTTCGACTTTCTTCTTTCACATTGTTGAAGTATTCTCTGCAACTCATGGAAAACGAAAATCTTTTTTAAATTACAACATGAAAGAGCATTAAGCATATTTTTGGTAAAGTAATAGTGGCTGACAGCACGCATCATGCACGCGTACATCATTCCTCTGGATAGTTGTGGCTTTTATGAAAGAAAAATTGTCGAGCACGTTATGTTAGTTTCATTAAATGTATTACGGTGATGGCTCTTTTTTTAAAGAAAACTACTCAAAGGGATATGTGAGCTGCTCGTCCCATTATTATTCCACGGTCACATATGATTTAAGTTGCGTGCTCATTAAATACCCTTTTTCTTCAGCTATGAACCTCGTTTAGTTCATGTTATCAGCTACCAGAATTACATGGAGGAGTAGATTCACTTTTAGAGAGAAGGGAAAGGAAACGAGGATAACTACGTATTAATGCGGGCTCGTGAATCGAAATCCGATTACGATTAGGTACCTACGTAATGTTTCATGGAACTTGAAACGTATGATTATTACAATTACAATTCAGTAGCTCATGCTCATGATAGAGTGTGTCGAGGACCCGCATGCAGTATCATTTATGCTATTCGTAGATCTTCCATCAGCCATCTGATGTCTTCAATGAACGTTAGGGAGTAGACCTCATTAATATTGAATTGGCTCTCTACTTAAGTTTGAAAAGAAGATCATAGTTTTGCCCGCAATAAATACATACCCCGTCAAGTTAGGTCAGACTTGGAGAAAGGCATATTAGGTATCGGCACTAGACAATAACCCGTATTACTCTTATTATCGTAAAACCGTGTTTTACAGTTATGCAATTGAACAAACCAAAAATATGAATGAATGAATGAATGAAAAAAGAATATCCGCTGCAAGAGCAGTTGCAGCATGCTCGGGATAATTTAAAACTACCATACAAATCGGCATTACCGAGATCGAGATGCTATCACAGGGTTACAGCCACAGCTGAACATCTCTAGTTTCATTTCAATTGAAACTTGAATGAGAGATGAACTTATTCATGATTCGTTTTGCAACTTTTGGGGTAAGATTATGTATGCGCAGTCATAAATGTAGCACGTTTCTTCACTATTTGTATGCACTTCTGCGTGTACTCGCGGCATGATGATGACATCCTTCGGACCATCTGATTTGTGGCCTTTATCCTATAATGAAAGTGTGTCTGCGCAATGCCACGACATGAGGGACGCAGATGGGTTGGCTTGCGACAGGAAAATCTTGCCGAATAAAGGCACCCACACCGAGGCTCTGGGAATTGTCTAATGTGTCATTGGATCAAATGATAAAAGGCAGAGAAGGGTATTGGATTTCATATTTTTCAAGATTACAGGCATTGTGAAATTTAAATTCCACATAAAGGGTTTGCTTTGTTTAGAAAAGGAAGTTAATTCCGTCGTAATATTGCCGGTAGACGTTTTTATACAATTTTCAAAACTTCTGGGACGCTAAATCCAATTTTGGTTTCAAGCCAGAGTCTCGGGCAAAATGAGAACAGGGTAGAAAGGTTCCTAATGAGTTGGGTAATGAACCATGGGAAAGGGAGATTATTCATTCGTTTCGTGGTGAAGTGTTGGGATTTTTGCGTCGCTCTCTGAAAAATTAAAAGATTGAAGAGATGCGTAAATCTTTCTAGAATTTTCATCCCGGTGACTTTCCTCCCGTGTGTCGATAAGCAAACTAAGCTACAGTTTAAGTACCTAAATGCTTAGTGGTGGGATGCCTCACAACTCACAACCCACTTGATTAAGAGTCGTGTTCCATTAAATTTCCAAGAAGAGATTGTAGTCTGGCACACTTGAAACTTTTTGAAGTCAATCTGCAAATGATTTGAAATTCTTTCGTGTATGCGTCTGCGTACCCCTTTACAAGCGGAGTACAGTACACAATGCAAGCGTCGTAGCTTGTGTAGGAAAAGACGCCGAAAAGCTTTTGGACGGAAGATGAGCGTGGAAATGCTTTCAGTTTGGTTGACTCTGGAGGAATTGAAAATGTTCTGATGATGAGCCCTCTCACTGTGAGCCAGAGTTGGAATGTAAAATCTTGTGAATTCGGATTGGAGGTCTCGTCTGGGGTCGGGATTTTTTCGGCAAGATAATGAGCACCTACGTGGGCTCTCTGTGTGCAACTCAAATCTTGAATTATGAGATCTCATTTGTTAGGCAAAGAGTCGCTCTGACAGGGACGCTTAAAGGGGAGAATCATCACGGGTGATAAAGATGAGATAAAATACTTTTCAGCTCAAATACTTTACACTGGCAAATGAAAGCTTGGCACTCCTTTACATACGCATTTTATGTGTTTTCCTACGAGCTTTATGCTTATTGCGTTCACACATTGCGTTTCTTTTCTTAGGCTGGGATTTGGTGGCGTGCGGATGAACGGGAGAGACCCGAAGGTTGTGATAGCCTCAAATGGGGCAACGTGATGCTTCCTCTAAAATATAGCTTTAGCTTTGTAATCAAAATAATAATAATATGTTTATGTTTTATTGTATTTTTTTCTTATTTTAGATTCTTTTAGCTCAATCAATTCTGCTTCAACTTGTAAGCATATTAATCACATTACTTTATTTTATTCAGTAATTGCATAGAAAGATGTTGAGTTTAGTCTGCATGCATTGTAGTTTAATGGTTGTTTTTATTTTAGATTAAGTTTATGTTAAACTCAAAAAAATGGATTATAACGTTTTGTGTGTTTATTTTTTATTCTCCAGGGTCAGCTGGGTTGGGTATGCCCCCAGATTACATGAGTGTGGCAGCATCGGGTTTTTGTCCAAGAACATTTAGTGATTTACACCCCGCGTCAACACTTAGTTCTGCAGAGCTGGCTTTTGCCTTTGAAAGTAAGTTGGTTTTACCTTTTTTATCGCACCCTCATCCCCTTTGAAATGTTTTTGAAGGAAGATTTCTGGGTTATTAGGTAAACACGTTGTGTAATGCACTATCAACGAAACGCCGTACTTAAAAATCTCTTGAAGTGAATATAGTCTACTTTATGGGATCTCATTATTAGTGTCCACCGAACACTGACCCGAAATGATTTTGTCTCGCTTATTCATTTACATCGTACACAGCTCAAAATGTTTTATTTGCTGAAAATTGGAGAAAATTTGTTTAACGGTGGGGCGTCAGGCGTATTGAAAAATGTCCCCCCTTAATTCGTTACATTCTGTGAAGTTTAATGCAATTTAAGTTGATCTAACCCCGTAATTTATATGTGCTCAAAAAATCGTTACTTTTTTCAGCTTCACAATTACCAGAGAGCATGTATATTTTTACTGACAGCTTTGCATTTCATATAATCTTATTTGTATGGGATTAACTTGGTTTACCTTCATAAAGTAAGTACATATGCTAGTAGAATAGTATGCCAGTAGACTTGTGTAAGTCAAAGTGTGATGGATTTAAAGAGGAACATCAACCAACATTCTATGAATGTGACGCAAATTACGCTATTCTAAAGGGTAAAGTCAATAAAATTAGGGCTAGCGAGGGGGATGAAAATGAAACTACTGTGTATTACCGATTATCGTGACGTGTATGCAGTATGCACTATGCACACATATGGGCTTGAGCTCATTCAAAAATCTACCCCTATTGCTGATGTTTATTGTAAATCGTGTAAAACAGTTATCACTAACTTATTATAGCCTATTAAAACATATTATAGCCTAAAATGTCGGAGTTATCACTTGCTTATGCTATTTGCAAATACGACATCCAGTGATAAATATCCTTGCAAAAATTTACCTGATGAGGAAAATTTACTATCCGTAACTCATTTGACGATTCGCGAATATGGAAGTACGACAGCAATTGATACAAGTTATATATGTTGATCTAACACTTTGTAGGGCTCGGTTCTTATTTACATTTTCACAGGACGCACTATTAGTCAAATGAATAGAAAATTTGTATACGGTAAATGGAACCTTCCCCTCAACGGACGACTATGTACACATTTATGAAAATATAAGGTGTTGCAGGAAAAATAAACAAGTTCTTTCATGATCCGACCTTAATGTACACACGGAGTCATTTTGTAAAGAATTTTTTTTGAATGTGCGAAGGATTGACTTTATCCCGATATGTAAGCATAATTCACGTCACTTTTTTACACACTGTTATGTTAGCCCATGTGGTGCACAATGCACAACGTAACGTAACATGCATGTGCTTTTGCATACCCAGATGCAAAGTAAGAACGCAAATCGTATTTCATCGACTTGGTTCTTATAAATTATCCTAGGATCAAGCTGTTTTCTATTTGCATTTTTTGGCAATAAAAAAGAGACAAATTGCGTCCATCTGTTGGAAAAAAAGAAAAGATGGTGCATGATCCTTTAGGTTGATTTCGGCCATATTAGTAAGTAAAAGGAGTCTAAGAAAGTATTCAATCTTGTTCTTTTCACATTCGACATCTCCGCATATACGAAATGTTTTCAAGGAGTGTGGCGTCAACTATTGCTCGTCCGTTAATTTTGTTACGATGTTGTATTAAAGAGTGTGTACGAAATAAAATGAATGAATGCTCAACGTTCATGTTAATATAATGCTAATAAAATGAGCATCAAAATGTAATTATTAAAGAAAGGTTCAAAGAATATTTATCTTGCGTCAGCAGGTACATGTGATCATTACTCACCTTTGTAAAGGAAGATACATATTAAAGCAGGCATTTCTGACATTAAATCATTAAATGAGGATTTTAATCTGTTTTGATAACGTTTCTCGCCATATTTTCATTGCCTGGGCCTTTATCGAGTTTCCCTGTGTGAAAAATTATTCATTTATAGCGATAGCAGCAAGAAAGAAAAGAAGCGTTAATTTTTTGAGATATCCATTACTCTGTGCATGACAGCTTCCTTGGAGGTGTATAGTGGTGAGCTGTATTTAGGAAAAGCTCAGTACATCATGAATCATCAGCATTTGAGAATACCTGTTTTGGTCATAATGAGTTTTGTGCAATGGATTTCTGGTAGAATTAGGATTGCTCTTAAGAAAGATTGCGATGAATATGGAGCATGATTGATTGATATGTGAAAAGAAAGGTGGAAAATATTCCTTCATACGATACAATGTTTACTTTGTTGGGACATTTATTTGTGTCAGAAATATAAAATGTCAGACTTGACTTCTGCGTGTACAGTAAATAAGTACAAACGTAACTAATTTATCACGTTTTAAATTCTACTCTAGGTGCCAGATTCTCCAGTCCCAGGGCCAGTGTGAATCGTCAGCAAGGTTTAGGTAAAATATTTTAATATTTACACCCTATCTGCACTGTTTTGTTTCTAGATTATCCTGGTATAAAAGTTGCAAAATATTTATGTTACAGAAATGATAACCCTGCTTTATGCTTTTTTCATATTTACCGTCTTTTTACACTTATGTTCGTTTTACATATGGAAGTAGAATCAAGTCGAGAAATTTCAGGTAATACATTACGCCGGTTTTTATCAAAGGTGATGATATACCAATGTAATTATTTTTTTATCAGTGAACATCAATCGGAAATCCTGCAGGCATATGTGTAATATAGTTCAGGACTTGCAACAACATAATGTCCATTACAACAGGAGACGAAATGATTTTCGGTGGCAAGAACATCAAAAAAGCATTTTTTGCTCTTCAAAATTCAAGTAAATTGCCTGGAGTGTCAAAGTCGCGTCTTTGCCTCTAGCGTTTTTCCTTTGTATAGTAAATAGATCATGTTCTGTCGTTGAAATCCATACCGTGGTCACTGATCATTTCGATCAGGCTCATTTGCCAGGGTTTTTGCTTCTTTACGCTTCTATAAGAAGATAATTCCACGCTCATCCGGCATGCATATTTCACCAAGTCAATCGAGTTCTCTCATCGTCAGAGATTTGTAACAAGAA
Organism: Sinodicranocentrus sp. ZH6; assembly: GCA_027743935.1. NCBI lineage: Eukaryota > Metazoa > Arthropoda > Collembola > Entomobryomorpha > Entomobryidae > Sinodicranocentrus > Sinodicranocentrus sp. ZH6. The sequence continues at coordinate 10,271 of JAHZNA010000247.1, forward strand.
GAAAGAAATGGTTCAGGGAACGGAAAGAATTGAAAATTTAGTAGTCATGTTCCTTCATGATCACCGTCATTGTGAAGAGATTCGTGTTGTTGAATATAGCGACAGTGTGCATACCTTGATCAATTTGAAAAAGAGGAAGCGGAGGCAATTCCGATTTTGTCCGTTCTTTGCACAGTCATCTTTGTGGTTTAGCAGTTGGTTGGTATTTCCTTTGTACTTTTTACTTGTAAAATTGAGCACGTTTTGCTGCAAGGGATATGTTTTTGTTAAAGAGTCTATTTAAGCAGGCTCATAATTTGGAACTTTCAACCCCTTTGGCAGTTGTAACTGTGACTCTGATGAAGTTAAATTGCAATCAGCCTACCTAAACTTTTTGCTTCATGTTATGTATATAATAAGATACATGTAATGCTCTTATGTATAACATAATACTCTCTTAAATAGTATCTATCCGAATTTTTTTCAATCAACTACATCCTAAGGTGAAGGTGTAAAAGATTTAATTCGCTCTGTCATTTCTGTCGTTTGTGCGAGAAAAACCACGCATAATATTATGCATAAGATTAAGAATAGCTTGCTCTTCTCCAGTCCTCGCTTAATTGGCTCATTAAATATTCGAAACTTATCTTTCTCTCTCATTTTGAAAATGTGTAAACTCTTGTTATAAACATCCTCAGAATTTTTTTATTTGACATTGGTTTGCTATGTAATACGTAAGTTCTAGTGGTAATAATTTTCAGACTTTCCGTAAAAAATGTGTATACACTAATCTATATTAGCAAGTTTGCTAGGGTAAAAATGGGAATAACTGACTTCTTCCTCACATACTTTAATGAATGTCGTAATAATTAGCTTGTTATGCGAGAGACTGGTTTTAGGGAAATAAATTTTTGCATCCTCACCGTGGTGTTCTTTTATGACCTGTCGGACTGCCTACTTTTTCACCGCATTCTATCATTAGTTTGAATAATGATGTCAGCGTCAGCATATAAAAGAATATTGTATGTGGTCTTCACGTCGTTGGCACGAAAGATAGAAGCATTATTCTCCGGCTGTGTTTACTGAAAATGTTTCTGCTTGTGAAATTAGAAGTGTTATAATTATTACCAAGTTTCTAGCAACTTCCTCCATCTAGATTAGTTTGGAATTTTTAACTCGCTCAATTGTAAGGTCTGCATCCGTTGATGTTGGAGAAAACATTTGCTCATGTTCTATTACCAGTAGAACATGAGCACCAAGTTGTTAAACAACTACTACCAGATGCAAGGTTTATTTTCATTTGATATCACTGCTGGAGGAACTTGATTTTATTATAAAGTAAAAGTTGCTCTATAAAATTGAAATAACTTGATTATGAGATAAAGAAAACCTCAAGAAGTCGTTGTATCGAAAGTTCAGATTTATTGATGAAATAAAGATATGAAACAAATAAAATAGCATAGAATTGAGAATAGAATACGAACGATGATGGTGCTCACAACTGAACTGAAACAAATTAAAAGTTATATTTATCCATTAGTAAGTCGAGTCTGTGAAGTGCATTCAGGTGGTGGTTAGGGTAGGAGGAGGCATGTAATTTGCTAAGTTTAAACTGAAATAAAAACGCGCACTATCAAATGCAGAAGAAAGTCGTAATATTTTCCATATTTTACACCAATGGTATACTGAGACTTGAGGACAAGGACAAGATTTATAATGTATAAGAGATTGCTGAACTAATCCGTATAGCATGAATGAAAAGCACGGTAACAAGCTCTGGAAGGTTGGAAGACAGTTGAAAATCTCCTATTATTCCCTGTTCCTTCTTCGTCTCCGGCCGTCTTTTTTTACTTTAAGTAAAAAGGAGCATACGATTCACTGTGTGTTAAAGTGTAAAGTGATTTGAATTCTGTATAGCTACAAGTCCACCATCGAATGCTTACATTTAAAGCTTTTATGATGAAGTTATACATATGTATACTCACCTACTATTAAAGTAGTTACATTTTCGTTGCGTTATATTCTCCTCTGTTTGGCTCCTGAAATAAGTAATTGAATGTGCTAACTCATTCAAAATCAAACAGAAGCCGACAGAGAGATGATGCAGAAAGTTTCTTTTTCCATGCTTATCAGCACATTATTTGGTGCATCATCGTAGTTTTGTTACCTTATGCATTTGGTGTCATACACATAGACTTTACTGTTAATCGTCTTACTTCTTCACCACTTCCATTACTTCTCTTCCAGAAAGTTATGCTGGTTTGTAGTTTTATTGGGCTCAGAAACGAAGGCTGTAAAGAACCGAACATCTTTGTCGACACAAATGTTATTTTTAATAGGAAAATGCGTGCTTTTCGATGAGCTTAATGATTTAAAGGATGCTGTACAGCTATTGATATTTGTAAAAAAAACTGCTGGAGTGCTATACACTACAAACTACTGTTTACATGCAACACTGCACTTGTTCTTGGAGAATTTCTGTAAGTTGCTTAAGTCTGCCACAATAAGGTCATTTTGCGCTTACAGGGTAATTCACATACCATGCGTGATGAAATTTTAATACGTTTTTCTCGAAATACAATGCCTAGAACACGTTTTACTCTCTTTTTTTCGCTTATTTAATCTTGGAATACTTCTTACTGCTAAAATATTAATTTCAAAGCAATTAAAGCCCACTTACGAAGTGCGTAATTTTAATAAATTTCCGTTTTGTTGAACATTGGGTTTCTTTGTTCTCACTTATATTACACGCGCTAATTTGTGTTT
>JAHZNA010000248.1:0-10190 GCA_027743935.1 Sinodicranocentrus sp. ZH6
CTTTTATGACTGTTCTGCATTATTTGATTCTAATTGGCAAAATTTTATTGTAGCAGACATACTTTTGGAGAATATAAGCACAGTTTAGCTACATCATTAATAATTATATAAACCAATTGTGCTTTCGATATGCAGCTTCCCAAAAAATTCATCTTGTTCTTTTATGAATTTAAAATGGAACATGGATTCTCAACTAGAAACATGTTATAAAACTGTCTCTATTGATTCTTAGTTTTAAATATCCTACGGTATATTATGCGAAATGACTATTTATATTAATGCATGTACTCACCTATTCTACTATTCACTACAGATCAAGAATATTTTTGAAAGACATTTTAATGAAATAACAGTGGGTCTTGGAATGAGTCCTGCGATGGTTACTGATTAGAAAATTACCTATCTTCAAAATGGTTCATGTTGTATGTCGATTATACAACAGGCTTCACATTAACTCACGTGATTAGAATTTTCCCAGCTAGATCTAAAAAGTCAACTTTTGTCACGTTTCCCCTTTTCACTTGAAAAAATAATTGATTTCACTCATGTTAAAACGGTGCAGATGGTTGGCTGCCAACGTTTAGTTTACAGAATACACGCTCGATTTCAATAAGTGGATGCAGTCACTGCAGTCTGTTAGCGATTATTCAATTAGCGTAGCTAATAAGTCATCATTGCTGGCAATAACGTAGACACAGAGCTAACTTAAGTTTAATCACGCTGAACAGGAATGCTATTTTATTGTCAGAGGAAAACATTTACACCTTATTTACAATCCTCAAATTGGTTTTCGAGAAATGAATCAAGTTTGAAAAGTTGCACACCTTTTTACCGCATATGCATACAAATCAGGTAACAAGATTTTCTTTTGATGGTGCAGTAAAAAAAACGCGAAATCCCAGAGATCCCACACTACTCCTAGTCTGCTGCACTTTATCGTAGAAGGATGAAGGAGTTTTAATGAAGACTACAAAAGATCATGGGATGATTTATGCTCGGGAAATGCCAGTCTTCAAACAGGCGCTTATACATTTAAATTAATCAAATCATGTGAAAAAAACATGACCGCAATGGCTACCGTGTAATTTCATTGTTGATCATTTTTATTTCAAATTATATCTTTGAGGTCCTTTGGTACATTTCATTATTTACAAAAACATCGTTTGCTAAAAATTGATTATCATGCGCATTTATAATTTCAAGAGCTATAATATATAACATTAACTATCGAGTCTAACATGATTGCTACGATTTACGTCACATATTGATTACCGTTTCATCGCATTCTAAAGAAATCACGCATCATATTGAATTACGCTAGCGACTTGTATATCCAATCATCTTTGAAAAATAACGGTTATCTCTTCAATACATGGATTTTCTAAAATGAATTTATAATCTTTGAAATCAACAGCACGCATACAAAACACATTTTTTTAAAGCGATGGTGGCGCTGATGATGACGATGAATGTGGTTTCAACATCGGCGATTGTCGGTTTACCAAATTGAACTAGAATCAAATCCCTAGTATGGATTGACCACTTTTTGATAGCTTGTGTTTGTGTACCCTACGCAGCACACATAAAGTAAACATAGTAAAGTGCAAAAATGACTGTAAATGTCAGTTATTTTTATTCTAAGTGAATAATAGTACCATTCGAGCATTGAAATGAAAGTGCATTACAAAAAATCTTACATAATAGTATGTATATAATTTACTTACAACATACAACTCTTTGTCAGTTTTAAACAGGTAAGTGCTTACAATGTACGATATTGTCTGTGTAAATGACGATTTTACATCGTATAATATAATATTTCATTTATAAGAATTGAAATCTAACTTTAAGTGAATAGGCATTCTCATATAAAATATTTTATTTAGCTCCAGCTATATATAGCAGCAAAAACGTCTACCCATTACGATATTAGTTTATTGACAAAAGGTGTACCAAACGTAGCATTAGCATCACGGAAAATTACTTAAGTAAATTGTGCAATAAATATTATTCGCTTTTGTGTAAATCAAAAATTACGTATTTATATGTACGTTGTCTTTCGTCAAGTATTTATCATTGACAATAATAACTACCTTAGCTTAATATATTGTGTACCATTACGCATGTAAAATTGTTCTAGCTATTTATTAAAATTATTAGCTATGTTTAAAGCTACCATCTGCAGAATTCACCTTTAAATCACATCTATAAACCATACCTGTCACAAATGTCTTAGCCTAGCTCTTAAGCTATAAGTTGACAATAATGACAATGTTATCTACATTGACTATTCTATTATGCTATGTTACAAGACGTAAATGCCTAGGTACATTCAAACATATCAACAGCTTTGTTATGCCTTAAACCTATGATTAAAAATATATGTACATCCATCCTGATACAATCCACCTTGTCATAGAAAAGTATCAGTGTTGAATTATTAAAAATGAACTTTGACATCTTTAAAAATTTCATATTAAAAATATCGATTGCCAGTTTAAACACTTTGCTGTACAGAATGGGGAGGTTGTATTGCTTTCGTTTCTTCAAAACTCAAAACAATTGGCCCACCACTATGTCTAAATTTCACAGAAAAGTATAATGACACAAAATGAAAGATGCTTGAAGTCACAGTCAGGTCTGTTATTTTTGTAAGAGTGTTTTCCTATTAATTTACATTTCATGGAAACTTTCCAATCCCACGTCAGACGAGGACTACTTTCTACGCGGTACCGACTATAAAGATAATAATTGCTTGTAGAACACTTCTTTACACCTCCTATCATTGCTTGTACAGGGTCAAGTTCAATAATCAATACACGTGTAGAAATAATTTTTACATTTAAAAATAAAATGTTGTTTTGCTTTTGCGCAGTCTTACGGGAATTCTACTTGGTATGAGTAGAGTACTCATCGATTGAAAGGTAAAGAAAAAAGAGCACCTGCCTTTCGTCATGTCATCAGTTCGACGGATGATAGAACATGCAAAATCATAAATAACTTCTCCTAAATTGAAATTGTATGCAAATGCTGTAAACCAATCTACACCCATATTATGCTGGTGTATATATATGCATGCATGTATGTGTTAAAAAGCGCATTGATGGAGTACTTTTCTTCTCACAAAGAAGAATACAAAATAATTGAGGATGGTGATTGGAACTCAAAACGATCTTAAATCTTGAGCCCTTCATCAAAAGTCGTTAGTACATCTATCTGATCCACCTCATCAATTTCAATAGCACCTCAATAAATAATCGAAATTAGAGTCTATGAAAGGGTTGATGTGCGCTGTTTCTAATTCAGTTGTTACCATCTAGCTTGACCCCTTCTTATTTTTTCACAACTAAAACTCACTATTTCGCTATGATAGTTAGCCACTTTTAAAAAGAAAATAGCCTTTAGCGATTGAAGAAATGAAACTTTGTTTGTGTCTGACAGTGCCCAAGTATGAAGTAGTTGGCGTTGCAACGCTGATCTATTGATCCTTGTGCAAAGTAGTACTGTGTGCTTGGATGCTTTACGACTCTGTGCTGTTTTGGCTGACAAGACACCGTTAACCAATTAGCAAGCGGCTCTTGGTCACGATTTCCATTCTGCATTCTACATTTTTTGCTATATCCATGCAGCAGTACTCCATATGAAAAAAGTATTGCTCTCTAAAATATCCTACTGCTATGTTCAGACAGAAATGAGAGGGTAGAAAAAAGGCAAACCGCGAACCTGTTTTTTTCTTCTTAGCTCTCTTGAGTACTAGCCATGAATGTACTTATTAGCAACGCATCATCTACATATATTCATATAACATCGTTATTTTATGTAGAAAAAAAGGCAAGGCATCAAAGATGAATGATTTGGCTTACATATCCTATTAAATGGCTGCACTGCTTGAATGCCCATTCAGTATAAATGTGCATGTATGCCCTCTGGAAGTTTTTTTCTTACAAGTTCCTCACTTACATATGAATGAGCATTTTGTCTTATTGCATGCATTGCTGAAGCTTGTAACGTCCTAGTTCATTGTTCACGTGAAAGCGTGTACAGTATGAAGTGAAGTGATCAGTGCACTACTAACTATTACGGCTAGATGTATTTATTGCTCAAGTGTCAACGAGCATTTACCGGTTTTTCATGAATTCATTACTTCACTGTCATGACAGGCTACAAATATCAACAAGACATGTCCTCTGACTGAGGATCATGTGGGATATACAGATATTCGTATCCCACATGATTCTCATCTTATTCTTGTTATGCATATATTTACATATTATGGAAGAGGATATGATGATGAGCTGGTCGTCTAAAAAGGTGCTAAGGGAAAGATTGGCATTGTTTTGTTATCATTCCGCAAATAATGAATGCATTTTCGTTTTGATTTTCTCGCCTATAACTTGTATCTACCTACTTTTCCCGTAAGACATCTCAAAAATTGTTTGACACACATGTCGCGAAAAAATGCCAAAAATGCGACATGTTTCGATTGCAAATATAAAAATGCATAAATGCATAAATGATACAAAAATCCTTTGGCTATAAAGTCAAAAAATTTGTAGGTGAAAAAAACTTTTCTTTATAGCGTACTAAACGGTAGGTATGCAAAGGTGCTCTTCCACTCTAAAATTTTTAAATTATTAAAATAACAAAATTATACGCCTGTCATACCTCGTCTTGTGTCACAATCTTATTAAGGAATCTCCTCACCTGACATCACATTATTATTATACATTAGACAATATTAATTAACCATTGGTGCTGATAAATACACTTGAGCTACCGCTACTGCACTTAACAATACCTAGTAAAGTCATTTATAGTTGTTTCGGCACTGTACAGTAAAAATGTTACAACGAGACGTATAATCATGGGACTATTCAACTTCTTGACAAGTAGAAGTTTTGCCCATTTCCATTAAAAATCTGAATTTAAAAATATCTGTTGGCTTCTTAAAACATTCATTGATTCTTAGTCAAATTCTAGTTTAGACTATACTATTGCTAGCTATGTATTTTATGGTGCATAGATATGTACAAAATTCCATCTTGACTATTCAGAGTTAATCATTATTGTACACAATAAGTTATTGTTCAGCCGCTGTGTTGTTTCACGTAGCTTTGTCTATGTTAACAAGGAAAACAAGAGATCACACAAGATTGTCTCAAATTCCTCAGATATGTCAATAATTTCAATATTAACATTGGGTTGTATTTATATTTTTTGGACATTTTCGGAATAGCACCCACCCTAGCATTTTGAACAAGTGCAAGTTCAAGTTATGAATAGATTGTAATGTAAATTTTGGAAAATATCCTCATTGAAAAAGTACTACAGGGAGTATATAGCGTTAAATGCGTTTCCCTGCTTTTCAAACAGGATTAGATATCTACGTAGTAGTAAGGTATTGATTAGCTGTTATATGTATCAGATTGAGTTGGACTGCTTGTAACTTGTTTTAACCACCACCACGTGAAAATATGTAAATAAATGTTTAAGCACACGATGGGACGGTGGATCATAAACTAGAGAGTAATNGGTATTGATTAGCTGTTATATGTATCAGATTGAGTTGGACTGCTTGTAACTTGTTTTAACCACCACCACGTGAAAATATGTAAATAAATGTTTAAGCACACGATGGGACGGTGGATCATAAACTAGAGAGTAATTAACAAAATAAGAGAGAAAGAAAGAGAGACTGTAGTGCATTGTAATAATAATAAAAAACGGTAATAAAATAATTTAAAGTGTACATATATCGCTCAAAAACAATGAAGATCAACAAACGGTAAATGAAGGGTATGTGTGTGGCGTGGCGCTCACTCTTTCCATAAATTGTGTGCCCAACTCTATTAAGGAAAAACGCTGAGACCAAATTTCTTTATCATCCATCCCTGCTAGCAGCACCACCACGACGATGATGTGCAAAGTAAAGGGAAATTCAGAGAACTATAATATTGTCCAAAGTGTCATGTTGCGTTTTCATGTAGCATCACTTCAATTTATACTGAATTTTAGTTGATTTTTCATTCCCTCCGTGTATACCATTTCTCCTAATATAGTTTGCCGAGGAAATATTTATGGACTGTAAATATGCTGTAATGTAAAAGGTTTAAAAAATACCGGTTCCCTTTGCTGAAATAAATGTAGTAATTTTTGCTACACACTATTACTATTCAAATAGGTATATGCTTTAGTATTGTCTTTTTTTTTAATTTGCAATTTTCTCCTTGTGTTGTGGTTTTGTTATGATGTTTAAAAAAGCAAATGAGAGCCGATTTGCCGACCGACCACTCTGAGAGAGGGTTTGGCCGCACCTTGGCTGAATATTTTCAATTTTTGTCAAGTTCAAGCTCTTTTTTGTATTTTTATGTGGTCATTTCTATTCCGTTCTGACCAAAAGCGCTAAATTAATGCACTTGTTGTAGATTTTCAGAAAAATCCCTTTAGGAGAATGTTATTCTTTTTTCGTGCAAAAATGCGGACTTTTGTGGTTGAGCACAAAGGTCGTGGATTAATAAATAACCCTATCGCCATCAATAGATATAAAAGAGCAATGCAAATTTTAATGCAAAAAATGTGTTAATCCTTCTTTTTATGTTGTTCACGGTATCTCCATCACAAGTAGTAATTTCCTATTCCCATATCCTTCTTAATCCCCTTTGCCGCTGTCATATATAAAAACATTTATGCATAGAATGCACATAAAAGATGATAAATGCTCATTTTTGTCAGCCTCTTTTTTTCAAATATAAAAGCCTACTTTTTTTCACTGAAGTTAACAACAATGGCAAGTAATTGTAGTGATGTTCCCACGTATTTAAAATTGTGTCTGTCTCATGTCCACATTCTTGTCCTAGTATGAAGCTCGTAAATTGGAAGATACACATATATGACTTTTGCTTAGTTTTTCTTTCGACGATATGGAATTATTTTGATTACAATTTTATCACATTCTTATATACGTCATTTTCGTTTCGTTGATTGATCCTAACTTGAAGGGATGTGTGTGACAATGTCGCCTATACACACTGATTCTCAAGCGGTGGCAAATTGTTCAAAGTCGCTCTCACGGATGATCCTCGCAACGGCTTTGTAGTCGTGGTGTTTCTTGTGAGCGCTGTACACATGGGTGAGGAGGGAGTTACGCGAAGAGTAAACCCGACCACACAAGAGACATTTACCTTGGATGCGTGCGCAGTGGACGTCCTCCATGTGTCGTTTCAAGGCTGACAAGCTGCTCAACACTTTACTACAACTTGTGCATTGTACGTAACGCTTCTGTTTCCTAAGTCCAGCCGCTCCTCCATGATGATGACTCCTGAAATTGCACATTGATTAGATTAGAATTATGCATCTTATATTTATTCCCATAACTTTATAGTCTGTATTTATTTCTTGCATCATCAAATTTCTGAGCATTGATTATTATCACAATAATGATGCATCATGATGAACTAATCCAAACTTTGAAAGCATAATATTATTTTGCTTTTCAATTCTCGCGTAAATAAGGAAAACTAGGGAAAATTACCAAGCCCAAGCCCCTAGTTTTGCTTCTTTGTTGATGCATTATATGTAGTGAACATTTTGATATCGACGTTCGAGATCATTTTTATTCGTAGGAAAACCTGAACTGCAACTAGAAGCTGTCTATAGACGTCTGACAGCTTCTAGTTGAAGTTCAGTTCAGTTGTAGTTCTTCTAGTTGAATGCATAAACTCATACATTACATATATGTCAGGTTACACAACATGTTACGTTTCACATGTGACGCGCATCTATAAAACTAACAACATGTTATTTTATTGCTTTATGCAATCTTAGAAAAAGTACAACTTCTCAACTTATTCATTTCTTCGGCTATTGACGATTATCAATACAATAAACTAATTCCACCTCTGATAAATACTTTCTGTGTGAAAGGGAAAATCACCTTTTTATAGACCTTGTAGAAATTCAGGAAAGTTGTAGAATTGCTGCAAGGTCTTCTTTATGCAGATGATAAGGATTTGATTGTCTTATGTAAATCTGAAACCTTTTGACTTTAAATAAAACCCTATAGATGTAAGAAGTTTTAGATAGTAGACTATAATTGCGCACTAGTAAAATTCCTCGTCGAAAATGTGCAGGAAAATGTGCAATGTTTCTATTATTGCAGTTCGCATCATGGCTATAGCGTGATCGTCCTTCACTCCTACCTGTCAATCATAATCAGATCAGTAATTATGATTAATATGCTGCACATTCATCAAATCATCGGTGAGAGAATCATAGCGAATGTGCGCATCATTTTCTCTCTCTTATTTTTGTGGGCTGTTCCCATAAAAATTTCAAAATGTAAGGATTTTCAAGCTAAATACGACACAAGTGTCCAAATGAAGAAATAAACCACGCATCATCATCTTCTAGCTGAAGAAATACTCCCAGCTAATCACCCCTAACCTCCTTGCATTTTTAGACTACTTATAGCTCGACTTTAGCCTACCATAACAATTACCAATCACTAAAATCATCATCATCCTCGCTTAAACCACAGGAAGGGGAGTTCTAACGGCAGCAACTCAAGTTATTTCGACCGTTGCACGGTAAGCGTTTCACAGTCATTTCACCCTTAATCACAGGAAATCCCAGAGATTTTCAGTACTTCACTTGACCCCTAACAAAAACTATTTAGATCAAAAGTTATCAGGATGAAGCAAACTTTTTTCTAGACTCTCTGCTCGTCCCAATGATTGTTGGTGCAGAGCATTATGTATCCGCTGCACTCACCCAACACAGCTTATTTCGAAATGGTCTACTATGCTCATAATTTTGATTGACGGTAGTGCACATTGCTTGTAAACGTTTTTCCCGACATAATATTGCTTCGTTCCACGACGTAGAACACTAAAACGGCATTTAGTAGTTTACAAAAAAGTACTACCTAATATATGACTTCATATTTTTAGCAATAATGTTCTCATCTCATAATGTTCCGTTCAGGTTCACTATTACATACTTAAGTATACACATAATATGGAATTACAAGAAAAGCGATAAGAGAAATAAATGACGCTAGCCAACAGTCAGAGAATATTTTACCATTGCTATTCACATATCACATATTTAACCACATAATATGTAATATACTTACAACATTCCCATTTCCTGTCGAACACTCTTCAAAGGTTCTCACAGAATGGGAGAAGGAGAAGAATCACACAAAAAATAATATCCTATTAGCTGTCAAGGCTGTAATGGCTAATATACTGTAGCTTTGATACATTTAAAGAAGTTTTCAAGTAGAAAGACTTAACTTTTTGTAGCCTCTTTCTAACCTAGCCATAGTTATTTCAGTTAAACAACAGACCATTCTCTATATAATTTTCACCTTGTAATAATTTATATATTTCTTGTAGAAAAAAAACTGCCACATAAACGAATGTTTGCCACTGCACATAATTTATTATACTTTATCAATGCCACTGTTAACTAAACCATGATATAATGACGCTCATTACTTGTGTTCTTGCTTGATGTATTATCAAAAACAGCCAGCGAAATCATTATAGAATCTCATAATTACGACGAAAATCGCTCCCTCTTCTCATCAGTCTCAATCTTGGCTTTTACATTTTTTTCACTAGTTATACTTGATAATCTTTTGAAATGATTTTGCAACAGGCTTGGCTGCCAGAAATCTTTGCTGTAATAGTTATTTCCACTACTCAAAATTAAAATTGTAATTTTCGGTATGACGTCAATCAAAGCATCGTTATTAGATCCGTGGTGCATATCCATCATACTTCCGTCTTTTCTACAATATGTGAAATGGTAACTAGCCACAATTACAAGTCTCAGGTTTCCCCTTTCTCACACGCACAATAGTTTCGTAAATCATTCGTATCTCAACACATCATTTCGCATTCTGACATTTTTCTCCAGTCATTCGTTTCAAATGTGTTTAAGATTAATTCAATGTCAATAACACCATAATAGATTCATCTGCTGAAGATCAAGATAATACGACATTTCAGGAGAACAGCAATATGTACTGTCTCAAGTTGTGAATTTTCGCATACATAACTGACAATTACGATCCTTTCACTGTCGATCATCTTTCAACACAATGTGCAAAAGATTGGAGAAAAAAGTTGATTTTAAGAAGTGAACCAACCCGACCACCTCAACAAATACTACTTTACCTGTGG
>JAHZNA010000249.1:0-51774 GCA_027743935.1 Sinodicranocentrus sp. ZH6
GGTGGATCAAAAGGACAATTTTCACTGGATTTGACTAGTCAAATTTCCGCAGCAGCAGCAGCTGCTGCAGCCGCTGCGGCGGTCAGCTCATCATCTTTTTCTCCATCCACGTCGTCGTCTGTGACGGGGTCGTCTGCATCTTCCGGAGCTTCTCATCATCACCACCATCACCATCCTTCGTCAACGTCAACATCCTCCAGTAATAGTCAGTCTTCAAGTCAACAAGAGCTTTTGCTACTGCACCAGCAGCAAACTCAGCTTCATCATCACCTACAGGAACAACAAGCTCAATTACAAAAACAGATACAAATGCAACAACATCATCATGGTTCCGGTGCGACTTCATTGTCATCAGCGAAGGTCCGGGTAAAACGAGAAATGCCAAAGTAATGAGGCGAGTAATTGCAAACTTTGTAATGTCATTCTCATTAGAAAGGTCTCTGATTTATCCTTCAAGTGTCTTACTTATGTTAAGTATAGCTCGTAGAATGTTTAATTTTTAAGTTTCTCAATTACTTTGATAACTTGTTATGTGCACGCTTACAAATTATGTCAAACTGGAAGATGACAATATCGTCGATCGATAAACAAACTAAGGCACAAAATCCTTGGATTTTTAGAGTATTTGTAACTTGTAAGTTAATCATATTCCTGTTTTGTCATCAGCTAGATAACTTGTTTTTGTTGGGACAAAGAAGACATCGAATAATTATTATGTACAATCCTTGCTCGTATTCGTAATATGACGAAGTTTTACTTCAATCCAATTTTCTTACGACAATAAGTAGTTGAATGTCAGTCAATCTGCCAGTCAAGGATTTACAGTAATACAATGTTCTTATTTCATACCGGTATATCATTTCCTATTGGAGTTTGGTGACAGTAATATATTAAGCCAGTAATATGAATTTAGATAGAAAATATATAAACTTTTTTGCGGAGGTGGACTATAAATGTAATGAAAAAAAATTATATCACAACAACCACGTACTTATATGATCAGTATCGCGTTCACGCATAGCATAAAAGATTAAATAACTGTAAAGTATGTAATGACAAATTTCTCATCATAATGTTGCTATTAAACGGTCAGTTACGTTTGTATTTAATTTATCCTACTTACCTGAAAACGGAAGAAGGGGTAATTTGATGTATGTAGGTACTTTTCTATCATACACACATCAGTCGAAGGTAGAAGAATTTTTATGTTCTTGCCAGTCACAAAATTGTATTACTTTTAAGCCCTGTTGATATGAGAATTATGAGATGATAGAATGACATTGTTTATGTTGAATAAATCTGCTGAATATTGTTTTGTTTGGGAAAAGGAAGCCCAATTACGTCATTCATTCTAACTTTCCCCAAAATGCTTCACTTCCAGGCACAGACTTTCTGGCTGGAATTTCACTAAAATTCTGCTACCATGTAATCATTTCAGAATAGATGGAGTGACATAGACAAAAACTATGCTGATTATTTTAGCTGGATAAATGGCGTTGATTCATGAAAGACAGCTTTTTACTCTCGTTCCACAGTTAGCAGAAAATAGTGATGGTGATGACGATGCTAAGTGTTGGCTAATGGCAGCACGCAATACGAAATAAATGGACTGAAGTTGAGTGGCGACTATTGAAAGCAAAGAGGCTCTTCACTTTTTTAGGTAGTTCCACCTTTCATCGGAGAATAAAAGGATACACAAGAACCATCGGGTTGTAGGTCAATCATAATTTGTTTATTTTGTAAAATTCCTTATCAACACGTTTGCGGCTAACACTCTAGCATGGATAATTTTTCACAGGAATAATGTTTCTATTGCACACATATAAGTATATATATTATTTACACGATTTGATGTAAACTCAATGCAAGTACATCTCTATGAAGTATCAACTATATAGCCATCACTTTTCCACCTTGTGACAAATATTCAGGGAAACATGAAACAAGTTCTCAGGTAGAAAACATTTATTTGCATCACAAACAGCATCGTAACCACTAAGCCTACTCACTATCATGTAGTAATATAATATAGTAACCTTATTCTATTATATACCTGCATCAACGATCCTGTAAACTTTAAGCCCTGGATAGAGCCCACACAACATTGTATTATTGATGTGTCACAAGGTTCACCTTACATTATTTTTAACATAAAAATGATAGCCTTATATTTATGTGTGTGTGTTACCACTTTTCACATTTTTCTCCAACATCCAAATTACACCTTTTTGAGGAACCTTGGAAGCAGTTCCTGCTGCTCATTCTTACCTCACCTTATCCTAGTCTGAATTATCTACTAAAATGCATTTTCTGCTTGACATGCAGAAAAAGGGAGAAAACACAGCACCGATGACGAGGACAACGAGCGTTTTTCAAGAGACGCTGTCGTATCGTAATATCTTAAACATAGCTTTTTTGTATATATTAAAGGGAAACTTATGTACACTTATCCTGTCATCCCATATGTACACTTATAAATCATACGTATTATACAGTAGATCTGTTCACCGTAAAGATGCCACTTGCACAAAATACTCGTGGTTCTACTCCCATTACATGGGATCAGCCTCGTCGTAATCTAAAAACATTACAGTAAATATTCTGTGTTAGCGTAGCTCTTGCGTTTTTTTATATTAAATTTATTATACTGGAGACGTTTTACAGCCTTGCAGTTTACATACATTTACAACTTTATAGAAAAAGTAGAGGGTCTGGCTATGGCTACTGCTACATGTACGTACGGACGGTCACGGTGCAATACAACAATGCTCCGCCACCTTTTACACACCAATATTGGATTGTTATATGATGCATAATGCAATAATCGTAAGAAAGTGATGCTTTCCTTGTATCTCATTCTGATGCGCTACTTTCCTTTCCCGCTTGTTTTCTTAAACCCAAGGGAAAGAACATGTCTACACGGGATGGCATAAAACGGGCAAAATGTGAGAATGCAAATAGCGGATGGATTGGGACGCAGTTATAAGCATAAAGCTGCACATATGGATGTCTTAAAAGTGTAATGGGTGCATACATAACCATCAAAATGATGGCAACGGGAGAATATAGACCAAGATTGTTTTGCAAATAGAGAGCAAAATCCTTTCGAAATGGAAAATTCCATGTTTCCACTTCTCCATGGGCTTACAAACATGCTTTGATAAACTTTGTTTTCAAATGGAAAGCCAACGTTGGCACGGGTATATGAATAAAATGTGGAGAAATTTTACTCCCTCAGTTTTCCTCTATATACAGTTATGGTTGCTATTACCTTTCTCTGGTAAACTTTTTTCCTTTGAACATACTCCGAACAGACTTTTTTCCAGTTTGTTGTGAACTTTAAACTTTTCTTAACTCATCTTGCTATTGTTGTTCATGCCACATGGTTAGCCACGCTTTTCAAACTCATTTTGAGACAAGGAAGCGGTGCACTGCTCATGCTTGTGTATTAATTGCTTTTTAATTTTTACCATCCAGACAGGCATACCCTCATGGGCAGATGTTACGGTTACAGTGACTGCTGCTCATCTAACTTAATTTAGAGAGGAAAACTTTTAAGACGGTTTACGCTTAATACTAATAAGAAAAGTAACATGTACTTTCAAATAGGATAACCACTGCCAGCTTTTATTAAAAATGATTGATACTAAAAAGTTACACTTGTTGGTAGGTGCTTGTCTCTAACTAATTATTGTTCTTTGTTGTTATACTTATTTGTCGTGTGAAAAATGCATAGCTATCTTACAAGTAGACACTCGTAGTTGAAAAAGTTTATCAATTCATCAATCCGTCATGTCATACCGTTTCAGCTGCTGTGCTGACTTGGGTTAACAGTAAAGGAGCTTTTTCCACTACGTGTTGCATTACACCGCTCATGTCGGTAGTGTGATTTATTGTGCTAATATGACAAAAATCATGGAAAAATTGGAAACCTTAATTTTTATAACTTAAATAATATATTAAACCACTGAAATGGTGAAGGTGGTACATGTTAACTGTGTGGCTGCGTTTAAAGGGATTACAATTTACAGTTGTCAAAAATGAAATATCAGGGTGTAAAAATATATAAAATGTATTCATATTCAAGCCAGATTATTTAATTAATTTAATTAATATGTGTAACTAGTTCAATCATGTTTGGTGCGTTTGCTTTTCGATAACCTTCGTTCATCCTTTCGGTAAGGTTCACCTGTACTTATCCATAAGCATTTGCCTCTGCCTAAAGTCAATTTTAGAAACAAACTCAAGTAATGAAGGTGTAGTAATTACAACGTCAAAAGTTTCCCGATAAGAAAGCTAATCGAAAGTAACACCCACAACCTTTCCGTCAATGAAAAGTTAGTATGTTGCTTGTTCCCCCCAAAGAGAGGACTGGAATACCCAAGTGAGTGAAGTAATATAATGTAGTAAACTCGCCGGAAGTAAACACCTCCATTTTTTAACACAAAACAAATAAAGTGCTCAATGTCAACAACAAGAGTTTTTGATGAAGCCTTACAACTAAATTAGTATAATATTGTTATGCACGTCATGAGTCTTGTGTGAAAGTAATGTCTGGGAACTCGTAACATTTGTGAAAACAAATTGCGTCATTTTTATGACGTGGAAGGATAATATACCAGCCTTCAAACCATGCAGTCAGAGGTTTTCCGTGTACTTATACAAACGATGTTGCTTAATTCCCTGGGTTATTTCATCAACCCGTTCACCTTTTTAATCCTTTATTAAGCAAGTACATGTAAGTGCGGGGGAGTGAGCAATGGGTGGTAATAAAAAAGTAAAAGTAAGGAATAACAATAACAAACATAGAAATTCATTTCTGCTCCCTAAATTAACACAGTAGTGTTTCAGTATTGTCGTGAAAATGGCAAGAGTTTCCATTCTACTCAATTTCATCACTTCGTAATAGAACTTGAATAAAATTTGGAATGACACAGATATTCATATACCTGGCTTTTATGTTAAGATTTTTTTTTTCATTTCTTCTCTTTGGGATAGGTTCATAGGGTTGCAAATGCATGCAAGAATTATTACTAATTTATTCGATAAACGACTAATTTTAGTAAGTGAACGTCAAATCTAACCTCAACTCAAATGTATCTGACAAGGTATGATGCAGTCAAAGCAATCAAACAGGAAACCTAAAATTAAAAGCCACAGTATCCAATTTAGCATCAAAACTCTCAAGACTGTAACGAGCTGAAATTGAAATGTATGTATGTATGTATGTATGTATGCTGTATGTATCTATAAATTCAGCTCGCTCTGCACTCTCAACAGTGTTAGGTCAGATTGATGGAGTGAGTATTGGAGATCACCCCTTAATATGTAGATTTCTTAAGGGTGTATGTAAACTACGACCTCCAAATTGTAAGTATAGTATAACTTGGGATCCACAGCTGGTCATTGAATATATTAAAACGTTACCTAAAAACCCAGAGTTAACCCTTCGTGTTTTAAGTTTGAAACTGGTTGCCTTATTTTTATTGTGCTCAGGTCAACGTTTACAGACGTTGTTCAATGTAAAAGAAAAGGAAATAAACATGATAAGTGAATCAGTATATATTCTTGTTGAGAGCAGATTAAAATCTTCGTTGCCCGGAAAAGGCACGACTATTCAATTTAAAGAATATGACAATCAAAGGATATGTATTGTAAGTTGTCTAAAAGAATACATAAATCGAACTAAGGATATTAGGAAAAGCGAGTTTTTAATAATACAGAGTCAAATGCCATATAGACGGGCTTCTCAACAAACAATGAGTAATTGGGCAAAAGAGGTGCTTAGGTTATCCGGAGTTGACACTACGTTATTTAAACCTCATAGTTTCAGACATGCCTCAACTTCAAAAGCTGCAGAACTAGGAGTATCTCTAGATACGATTTTTAAGGCTGCTGGCTGGACAGAAAAATCCAGAATGTTTGCTAAGTTTTACAACCGTCCAGTTGAGCGGAGTGAGCATTTTTCAAATGCTATTTTATCGAACTCTAGAGATGGGGGTTCTGGTAATTTATAGATGTGTTGTTAGATGAATACTTATTCATAAATATTTTAATGTATAATACGTGGTTAATGTAAAATACTGGGGTGTGGAATTGTAAAATTACAATAATAAAATGACTTGGTTTTGAGCCAAACAATGCTTCACTTTGAACAACTACATGGTAAGATCGGTATACAACGGATACCGAATGGTTGTAGTATACCGATGGAATAATTGAAAATTATTCGAGATCAGCGCGAAGCGCTGATCGAAGGATAATTGTAATTATCCAAGGTATACGGAAACCTGAAGGTATCCGTTCCCTCCCTAATCCCTCCTCTATTTGATTCGCATTGTTTGAAGTTTTGTTTTTGGACAATGAAGAAAGTTGGGAGAATTGTGGGGACAAGTACACACAGGACAAGCGACGTGCAAACTTTTTAAAATGATTTGCATTTATTTGGACAGGACGGGGCTTTGTGCGACTAACGCAGTACAAACTACATGGTAAGATCGGTATACAACGGATACCTTCAGGTTTCCGTATACCTTGGATAATTACAATTATCCTTCGATCAGCGCTTCGCGCTGATCTCGAATAATTTTCAATTATTTCAGAACCCCATAAACAGAAAATATGAGCGTAAAAACTTGAAAGCATCGAAGCTCGGAACGCTCAAATATTTTGAGTCGTTTTGTGTTTTTGTCAACAACCTTTGTGTCAATAGTGGTTGGTAGATTTCAGTAAATGCTTCAACTTCATAAAAGCAAAAACGACATAGTAAGCAATAGCAAACAATCTCTCCACTTCATTTCACTCTTATTACTTTTCACTCACCTTACGGACATTCTCGGAGAAAAACTACAGCATCAACATTTGAATACCATTAAGCACACGATAAAACTAAATGGATCATTTTGAAACACAATTCCTAAACAATGTATGACTGTGTTCAGCACTAGCATATATTGTTGTACCATCCGCTCAATAACAATTGATTCCACTTCATTAGACTATGTTAAGGACGACTATAGAGAAAACAAAACAAAACTAGTCGGATGAGAAGGATTGAAGTAAAAGACGAAAATTGTGCTCAATTGGACTAGTCAGATAGCAGAGAAAACACTTGTATGTACTATTTTTCTCTTCATGACATAAGCCTCTTTGAGTCAGTGGATACAAATACAAGGCTAAATCTTCATTTCCAACATTTCCCAGATGCTTGATCAAAATGGATTTGCACAAAGATGGACAGGCTTTTTTATTCATGAATGTAAATCAATAGAAAAACTTCCATTTTATCTCTCCCTGGCACACCATATTCATCCCACAGAATCCATTTGAATATCATGATTTCGCAGAAGAAAAAAAAACTTTTCCATCACACTAAAAACTAAAAAGCAAAATTGCATTTTATTTAACGAGCACACTTCATGTGATTGAACGTGTGTTTGCTGGATCAAGAGCTTTTATGAAAAACACGCATATACAAACACTTCACATTTAGTTGAAGCTACTAGCTCAACTTGAGATGTCTAAATGAGCCGCAGATAAATAGGGAAAAAGGGAATTCAAAGAGATCTGCTTCTTCTTCGTCAGCTGCAAATCCTGGAATTCTGCTTGAATCTTCTTTTCCACGTTTATCCTGCTTATCCCTTGTTTCTCTTTTCTCGAGCTCTTTCACTCTCTTTCCAACTACTCTTTCTTTCTGTCTGATATCTCTAATGAGATCGGAAAAAGGAAGTGCGCTAATTATTTTGTGAACCTCGACAAAACATCAATTATCAAAATAAAGAAGTTCTCTCTCATCGTCAGTTGATTATTTTTGCTGGAAGTGAATATAATAACAAACTTCGTTCCTAATCATTATTCCCTATACTATACCTTCCTCTTTAGTGAGTCGAAAGTTATCAATATAAATCCTAATGGCTTCCATGAACACGTTACAGAAGACCAAAAGCGTGTAGAAGTGGAGGACTATGCAGAAATTACATTTTCATCCACTTGCAGCACATCCTTTGGAAATTAATTATGAAATTGCTTCAAAAAAACTTTTATCCAAACAGTCACTTCCGAAAATGAGAGTGAAACAGCTGAACCAGATCTGTTTTGGATTACAGCTGGAGAAAAACGCCTGACGTCAAGCAACTTCTAGCTATTATAAGTATCATGACTTGGCTCTTTTGT
Organism: Sinodicranocentrus sp. ZH6; assembly: GCA_027743935.1. Taxonomy (NCBI): domain Eukaryota; kingdom Metazoa; phylum Arthropoda; class Collembola; order Entomobryomorpha; family Entomobryidae; genus Sinodicranocentrus; species Sinodicranocentrus sp. ZH6. The sequence goes on from JAHZNA010000249.1 coordinate 8,173, forward strand.
TAGTTATTATGAAGAACTGTCGTACATTTTTAGCCTTATGGGAAGTGCACACCGCAGAAACGTACAATTTCAGGTTGCAACTCCTTCCCTACGTGTATATGAATGGGTAAAAACAAAATAAGGGGTATTCCTCTCACAACTTTTACTACCAGGTATCCATAATGCACAAAGTAGCAGAGAAAGGCTAAGCTGAACACACAGAGAAAAAGATCATTTACGATGGTATTCCAGTATTTATAGGTACATTGCTCATCTTTTCGACGTCAAGAAAGTTATCCCCTCTTTATCCCCTATTTTTCTCTCCTTCCAGTTACTGGATCTCTTATAAACTTAACAAAATCAATATTATCATGAGTAGAGAGCACTTAACTTGATGGCTTTTAGATCTGCTATCTTCCACGGTCCATATCTTTCTATGAAATGTATCCTTATATGAGAAGTTATACGTTTTCTTATGGAAAGATTACTTTTATAATGATGCATGTAGTATGAAGCATGTATCAGGATTTTCTTCTTTTGTATTTGTACCATATTATATAAAACATCCTCAATCCTTCGATGCATCATATTCTCATTCTCAGTTCTTTTCCCGACTGCGGGCAACTCGTATCCGACAAAAAAGAAATAAAAGAGTAGAAAAATTACAAACATTTAACAATTTACGTATGCAAGACCGCACAAATTGCAAATTGTGTACTTGGGATACAACTGAAATTGGGAAATGAAATGAGCCCTAATCCGGAAATTATTATTTTCTTTTTTCTATCTGTTGAGCTAACTCTTCTGTATAAGTACATCCTTTGCACAATTACGTGGAATGGAAGGAGAAACAAGTGAACATAAGTCATTCTGTTACTACTTATGACTAAAGTGGATCATCATAAAAACGATTATATTACTTATTACCATGAGAAGGAGCTGTAGTGACTGAGAGGTTATGGCTGGAGAGGAAGTGTGTCGAAATTGGGAGATGTATATATTTTCCTCCCTTAATACACAATACTTACACTTTTTACGACGCCCTTACTTTATTACCCCTTCCTGTTTTATATCCCTCCCTTTCACCCACCAGTCGGAGGAGGATACAACTAGGGAATTTACAAGTTTCTTTCGAAAATTAAATTGGGAGTTTCAAAGGGATGTGTAGGAGGATAGCAGAGAATACATTTGTCAATTTATTTATATAAAAAATACGATACAAAACTTTACAATATCTTGACTTTTCTTTCTACAATGTGGAATATGCAAGGTGGTCGAAAAACGATAGCTTTTGTAAGATGAAGCAAGTAAGTTGTAGTTGGCGAATGTATTTAATACAATTTTTGTGCTGAATGGGAAAAAATATAGCATAATAAAATACACTTATATCCTGTAACATACATCCTCTTACATGAAAGTCAAAAAGTATGATGGAAAACGAGAAATTATTAAAAATGCATTCCCAAACCATCTGCATCGTTTTTTCCCTTTTTTCTCTTTCTCTTGGTCTTAGAATTCAGTGACGAAAAGGTATGTAGAGCAGAGGGTTCAATATACAATATAAAAACTTTTTTTCCACTGAGCAAAGTATATGGAAAAAGTTGGTAAATTCGTTTGTGAGTAGAGAAGTGACGCTGACTCACTTTGAGAGAAACTCACTCGCACACTATCTGAAGGGAGAGAAACTCAACGAGAAAAAAGCAATGCATCCAAGCATGAATCCTTCCTCAGCTTCATTCTTGACTAGCGCGCTTTTACCCTCACATTATAGTCTTCACGATCATCATTCCTCCCCACCACCAAGGAAAAGAGTAGAGTTAAATATAAAAAAACGACTATCCAAAAAAAAACTACTCCACTCTTTCGTATGTACGAGCGAAGATTCAGTTAGGGAAAGCAGAAATGATAAAGTTTTTGACTTGCGCAACATTCCCACTTTTCCTCGTTTTCCTTTTTCTCTCTTCTCTTGTGATCATCAAACTTTTCTTTGGAATACTTTCTCTTTTTCTAGCTAATACATATAGAAAACGTATATAAATCGTGGGAAAACTACAGATACTTCGTGACACTCCTACATATCTCTACTTTTCCCTTGTCTTTCCTTCCATTCTCAAAGTTTTTCCCGTCCGTACGATTTTTTATACTTATTTGCACCTTCAGTTAGTTGTACATAAAAAAGAAGAGGAAAAGTTGCAAGATACGATAAGGTTGTAGCGATTCATGCTAAAAGAAAATATGACCGAAATATGATTATGATAGGGTGGTAAGGAGGACTAGAAAAATCGGATGAAACACAGCCGATCGTATACATATCTTGTTTTGGATGCATATAAAATATATATTTATTACAATGTATCAACTACAGACTATATGAGGGATGTGACTTGAGGATAAAAAGCAACTGTCTCTGTTGCTCCTGCTGGCTTTAGCGGAGAACGTCGTAAGTAAAAGGCCAACTGTCACTAAACCGCTAGCGCTGTTGCTTTTTAACGTGCTCGCGCTTTCGCCATAATTCTCTATTCGTTTTTTCACCATGCCATGCCACACAACTCCTATCTTTTCACTTCGACTTACTTTTCACTTAGAACTGGAAAGAGATGAGGATAATAGCGGAAATATGATTTTACTGTTAAGGAAACACAATTTTATTCCCCTTTTGCTCACAACGAAGTCTTTTCTTGAGAAAATTGAGATCTTTCATGTTTACCATAAGCAGAGACGGAAACAGGAAGCATTGATTAGATGGTTGTCTCTCATCTGTGCGGTAGACTTTTCAAAGTATACTTATTTTGCATGAGGAAACACGTCAAGACATGTACTGTATATTAGAAACACAAATATTGTTGAAAATGTAAGCTTTTTAGGTACATGCTTGTGACTTGTGACATGTCAATAAATGAAAAATGTACATAGCCAGATATAGGGATATATTTTTCTCTCGTTAATGATAAGACAAATGTAAGGGAAATTCCAACAAGGCTCCACATTCACTTGGGTAATACAGATCAAAAAGAAAAGCGGTGTAGGTATATAGGCTGCAGAGAAAAACAATGGGCATGACAAAGCTGACTCAATTTATTTCTGTGGATATTCATTCGGCTGATCGTATTGTGCTTCTATAATGCTTTGTACATTTATGCAAATAAATGCTCACTCACAAGTAAACCAAAGAGTGCTTGTGTGCCATGCTACTTCCCACCCTGAACTCCGAACTCGGGTATTATTGGCATAAACGTATTTATTTGAATGGATAACGAACAAGTTTCATCTTTCTCCACTGTGAATCTACATCACAAAAGCTCTCCCCATACTCAGTAGTTCAAACAAATGGAGAATAAAGGATTTCAACCTTTCACCGAGTTTCCCTCACAAAATGAAATTGAATGGAAGCAAATAAGTGAAATTGAATATTATATGTGTGATGCCTATACACCCCGCTACCACACTATTATACTCAACATACGTACATGCTCCGCTAGTTTTGTCGAAGTATAAAAATGGGCTTTAGCAAGAAAAAAACGTGATGTTGAAATAGAGAAATAACATAAAATAATAAATGTGGAATAATGGATGTACCCCTGCATTGCAAAACACACTCACACACACATGGTCTGATTGTTGAAAAGCTGAATGGTGTTTCACAAAAGCGGTGTAGCTACAATTCTAAACTTTTTCTAGCAAAATTTTCTCTTTTGTCAGCTCTGCTATGTACGTGCAATGGTAATAATAATAGAAGGAGTATGAGTGGAAAATCCAGTTGGGCACTTCCATACCTCATATTATTACTTTAGGATAAGGGTGGTGATAGAATGGAATATAAAAGGTAAGTTTGGAGAAAAGCTAAACATTATTTATAGGAGAACAAGCGAAATAATGCATCAGATTATGGAAGAGTATTTTCGAGAAAGACTTTCATAGATTCTTTGCTTTCATGATTTAATATTGGAGTCAGCGCTTTCCAACTATAGAAAAAATAGTTATACATGAGAAAGTTTGAAACGTCCACGGTTACCAGTACCTCTATGAGAAGTAGACCATATTTTGACAGATGAACTTAAGGACCCTGTACCACTCACGTCATCATCAGTCCTTGTTCTTTTGGGAAAGTTGTTATATGGCCTTCTCCTATTTATCCCATTTATTATTACCACTCGCCTTCTCCTTCCCCAATGCAATAACTAGCTGAAGGGAAGGAAACGGTGAAATTTTGAAGGAGCAGGAGTCACAGCACACAAGAAAGTAACGTATGCTATGACACTCGACCATAGCCACGATCGTAGAAGTCGATATAGCTAATAGAGAAAGTCAGAGAGGCGTATTTATAGCGAGTGGAGCACCAGCTGTTGTCCTAGTCCAAGCCATTCCTGTAAATTGGGGTGCCAACGGGATTGAATTACTACTGTGGAGCAGAGTATTACTACTGTGTATGGCTTTCTCCTTTTCTTCAACTCCATACAGCTAGTCTGCGAGTGTTTCCTCCTCAACTACAACTTTCCAAACTGACTTATTATTATCCAAAGGATAAACATTGTTAAAGCAAGATGAAAACGGAGGAAATGGGATAAGTTGTTCACACTCGGTTTCCCTCCTACCCTAGTCTTTACTCAGACGAGAGAAGTGTGAGAAAGATTGAATTTGCATGTAGAGTATTTGAATTCACAAGTTTCCGCTGGGGATATTACTCGTGTTGATAATACGATTAAACTTTTACTCTAGAGTTTATCTTATTTTGAGATGTGTGGTGGTGGGGTGCACTTAAACTTAGCCAACAATTCCTTCGACAAGTTTAAACCTCATCTATAACTATGTGAAGGAGCACATTTCACGAAAATTGGTACTCGAACACACTTGAGTATTGTTGGCTAACCTCTGCACAACATCAGTGTGTATAAAATTCGGAAAACTCAAGTAAAAATTTAGATTTAGGTATAAAAAATCTAAACTTTCCCGATTTTCCAGATACTTCACAAATTTCAAACTAATTACCACCCTGTAACAAATATGGAGAGAGTAAACTTAATAAGCATTACCAAAATGGAAGTACCAATACATTAATTTAATTAGATGAGACTGTAATACGCCCTACTACTCCACAAAAGATACATTTTCCTGTCCCACACAAAAACCATGTTGATAGAAATCCCTGTGTTACAAAACAACGGAACTCATCACTCTCAACTTTCCCAACTTTTACTTCCCTCCCATCCATCCATCCATCCACCACAACCAATTCATTTAATTGAAAGTGGATCTATCCGAATTAATCTGGCAGGAAATTGGTACGGGATGGGATCTTGTTTTTGATGTGGTCTAATAAATATTATATTACACGATGTAAGGTTCATTTTATGTGCATGCCTACATCCGGTCTACTCAAAAGCTCGCTTGCTTCTCTCCTCAATATCCTATTTCTTTCCTCCCCAAGCATCCTTGACATGCCTATAGCTTCATACATTTCTCCACCAACAATTCCGCTACCTTTGTTGATGTCATAAAGTTTGCAGTAATATCATGCCAAAATAATATCTTTTCCTTTTGCCTAGAGCGAATGAGCATCTCGATTTTCTTAATATTAGAAAGCCATGCCCACATCCTTGGAAAGTGACGGCGACCCCCTTAAACGAGAGCAGCTTCTGTTTTCCTATTCATTTGTTGTGAGTGCGCATACATATTACGGAAGTTGGCGAATTCAAGCACACAACCTCACAATCTTATAATGATGATGAAGCTTGTTACAGAATGTTGAAGCAATACACACAGATGCTTACAAGCATACCAAAACTGGTCTCAAGTACAAGAAAAAGATAATATTCCTAAGTGTGCAAAGGAGAGGAAGAAAAGTGATGGCAGTTTACAAAGATATGATATGAGAGAGAGCAAGTTAAGATATATAAATCGATATCGCTTTCTCCAGTCCACACGAAAAAGACGCTTCCTTGTAATATCCTTTTTTTTGCCGCTACACTACCTATATGATTGCTTTAATAAAATTGCAAACGGAAGCAACCATCCACGAAAGAAATCTAGGTTAAAAAGATAGCAACAACGATACAGATCTTGATATTTTTCCAAGCGAAAGTAAAATCTCCACGCTGACAAAATTATGAAGGGAAAGAGAAAACGATAATATGCACATTTCTACATTATTATTTAGATTGTAGAGGATATATGCTGTAATGGGCAAAGTGATACTGAAATTATACAAGAGTGTCAGTGGTTTCCACCGTCTCCTTATCTGTCAGTTTGCGTTCTGTACGTAACTCGAATAATCTCATCTTTCTCGAGGCATATCGCCCACCAACAGAGGATGTTGGTATGTTGGTGTTGTAATGCTTGAGAAGTCTTTGCTCCTCAATTTACTATCATTTATCTCTCTCTCCTGGAGTCAGACTTAGACATGGAGTGGGTAAGAAAGGGGACGAGTAAATGATGAGTTAAATTGGTAAAGGCGTTGGTATTAGTGGTAGTGTTGGATGTAATTACAGACATTATTTTGGCTCTTTCCCTCCACTGCATTACAACACCAACGGTTAATGTATATCGTAGTCATCTTCCTTTCACTGTCATCACCTTCTATCGTTACCATCATATGAATGGAATAAAACAAGAGTTCATACGGCATTTAGTGCAAATGTGTGGAATTTCACCACAGTCTCCATTCCTATATTACTCTTCTCTATTGTACCTGCGTTATAGATCCTTTAGTTGAAATAGGAAGTATAGAATCCTCAAGTAGAATTAAATGCTACATCTAATTCCCTTGATACATTCGTTCCTTGTATGCGCGCTTCGCTTTTATACCTGCATGTATTCCAGTCTTAATGTGTTATCACTTAAAAACGTGAGTAAACATAATTTCAAATGCCAAAAGTCATGATTTTCACCCTTTTAATGGTTTTCTCAGTTTGAACATTTTAATTCTCAACCTTTTAATCCCTATGTTTAAATGTGACTCTTATCAGTTATAGTAGACAGGTTTCATAATTACGTTTCAAGAACGTCATTTGTACTCCCATCCAGTAAATTCAAAAGCAAATTCTATCATGATGATGCCGTCTTGCATCTTAAACCAATTTTCCAACAAAGTATGGAATTAGCAAGGAAAGCTGAGATACCACTTATAAATTATAGGTCTCTAGAGATGCAATAAAGTTACTTTACAGATTATCAGCTGAGTATACACATTTAACGCATTTATACCATGTTTTGCTCCTTTTTATATCCTATAGGTATAAACGCTTCCTATAATTACCTTTACAGAGAGAGACAGATAAGCACATTGTATAGAGAACACACGTTTGCTCATCAAGGATGTGTGAAGGATTTTTTTATCCTACGAATTACTTACAAAAACAGTTTTTTTAGTAAAAGCAAACACTGCAAAACTACCTTATTTGGAAAACCTTGCTCATGTATCCAAGTATTATCTGCCTAATTACCCTTTCTCACGATCAGTGTGAGTACCAAAATGGGTATCTCTACTAATTAGTATTAGAGTAATAACTATCAACTATTCTTTCCTACCATCTTTTAAAGGGGAGTCATATTTTGTAGTAGGGAGTTTCCAACCGGAAGTTAATTAAACCTAATATCTGTACTTCTTAGATAGTACAAGTCTGCACAGCCCTAGCCCAAACCCCAGTTCCAGTTATTATATTATCGCCTACCTTTACAGACGGGACATTCAAATTTATATGCATTCTTTTGATTGTATATGGTATATCTTGTGGTTTCCTACTAATTATTTAAGATTGAAGATGATTGCTTGCACGCACAGTGTACACGTTAATATTTTTGTATATAGGATATTTATCAAATGTTCCTATTCTATAAACGTAGATGACCGTGATGATAGCTGTTAGTGCATTAAAACTGTGACGAATGGGGCATTAAAGCATTTTTTTGTAACTGGTGGTTTGTGTGAACTATACTGGAATAAATAGCTCTGAGAATAAGAGATTGAATAGAGAATAGAAGGTTAGTTTTTAAGTTCATATAGCACAAATGTCAAACATTGTTGACCTCGTGACCTGATACTGTTCAACCTTGTGTAAGTTGAAGAAATTTAAGCTAGATGACAGGTGTTAAAAGATGACATGACAAAGCAATCAACCCAATAAACAATGAAGGGGAAAAAAACTAAACCCTTTCCTGTCAGTTGTAGTATCCTCTCTGTACCGCCTGTCGCCTGGTGTTCTCCCACTTGCAAGTCAAAATTCGAATGTAAGTTCGTCGAAAGGATGCATTACAGAGAGCGTAACACATTGGATTAATTGTTGAATTAATATAACAAAGGTAGTAAGCAGCATCCCATAAAATCTCTGGAATAGCGTCATCTGCTACCATGATGGTTTTCAGTAAAACCAGAATGTTGTACGGAGTCCAGGTGACAATAAACGCCAACAGGATGGCGGACAAAGTTTTCGCAGCCTTTTTCTCTTGCTTCTTCTCCTGGTTCTTCTTCTTCTTCCTTTTATTCTGACCTGGGACTACAGCAGTCGCAGAAAGGGCGCCAGCTGACCCTTTAGAAGTCAACGGTTTCGGAACTAATTTAGCGTGAGGTGGAATGACAGCGGATGATGGTCGACGGGCCAGCCCACCTACACTTCCACTTCCTCCACTCCCACTTCCTCCAGCACCTCCTCCAGCTGAACCACCAGCAGATGCTGATGATCCACTTGAGTACACCGACTCTGGGTTAGAAGACGCTATCTTTGCTCTCTGGTGATGACCTGGAACCGGCGGTGGAGGTAATGGACCTGGCTCTTGAATCATTCGAATACTCGCATTTTTCCCCTCCGTTTCTCCCGGAATCCGTATTAAGATTGTGTATACTGAGTCACTTGTTGGCAACTTTCCATTGGCTCCTGTTTTCCAGAAAACAAAAAAATACACAACGTATCAATAAATTGAAAAAGTTTAGCGTTTAAGTAACTTTTAAGTTAAAACATCACTAGGGAGCTGCCTCCTTTCTCGACATTAGACACATTTCTCATTATAAACGCTTCCTGCCCAAAAGCGATCATATCATGACAGTAGTCAACATTATAAATCAATCAACAAGCCCTCAGAAATAAACGACAAAGTAAGTCCAAGTCATGAAGAATGTCAAACAAAGGGAAATCGGCGTCGTAGAAAACACGCAGTTTTTTTCCCTCGGTTTAACCCAAGCCGGAAAAAAGGTCAATCGAAAAGGGGGAGCGGTGTGGAGGACGGGTAAATGGGAAAAAGATAAAGTGGATAGGAACACTACTAAATTTTTCAACACTTTAATATAACAACGGAATGACATTTCATATAACGTTCTCCAAACGAGGAGAAAAAAAGGGAGAGAAAAAGGAAGAAGTTGATAACAATAAACAAGCTATATCAGAGCTGTATTGTTACCCTCTCTTTCCTCCCTATCCTTATTCAAAGGGGAGTAAATAGTGGTAGAGTTGTTGTTATTGTAAACGTAAACTAGTTTCGTTATTGCGATTCGCCACACTTCTTGTGGTGAAATAGAGCTGTCTCGGTTGAGCAGAGAGGAGAAAAAACTGGGTTGTTATTTTCTATGTATTTTATGCACACCGTCCTTCCGCATCTCTGTCCTTCCATTCCACTCCTGCCACTTTCTCTTTCCTATACTTTCTACAAACGCAACATTATCCTATGGCATCAATCAGCCACGATGTCATGGACCTCCTTTTCCCAGTTCTTCCTTTTTTCTATTCACTTCAGCCAAAAAAATACTCTACTTTTCCCTCTGCTCCAACTTTCTTGTGAGGAAGTTTTCACTGGAAAATATATTTACTATAGCTAAAGCTATCTCACCAATCTTTTCATTTTTCTGTTCAACGAAGAAAAAAACAAGCGTAAAAACAGCCATAGTTGGAATAACATTACATCTTATAAAATCTATCTTTTAACTACAGACATATCCAATATAAAAACGGAATCAAATATATACATAACAAAGGAAACTGATAAAGTTGTAATGTTATGAACATCCGTTAATATGAAGTATTTACTTTTTATGTGCATTACCACCTCTTCCCTGTGTGCTTCGTTAAATTCTTTTTACTAGATATATAGTGCCGTGATACATGTACATTTGAGATGGGACAGAAGTTCGATTTTTTTTCTTCTTTTTCCTAAGAAGAATGGAAACTCAGAGATGAAAATGAGAAAAGAGGAAGCAACCTCTCCGTTACTTTCTTTTGAGTGAAAGTATGAAGTTACATGTTGTTTGAGGTGCTTTTCCTTCCAACTATTTTACGATAGAATCGCTCCTTTTTCTTTCCCCATTCCGATGTGATATCATAGTCGAAAAGGAGAGTAGTGAAAAAAGCGAAGAAGTGATATGTGTGTTGGCAAAGAGTTGTATTCACCCGAAAAGGATACATACAAACTGGTTCATCCACAATACGACGTAAAATGCTTTTCAAATGGGGAAATTCGTGGAAGTCTTGGAAAAAGAGTTGCTTCACTCTGTCTTTCTCTGCGACTGCTTTTTCCTAGATTGTATGTACACAGAAATTTCTTCATTTGATTGTACGCGTTATGCAACCTGAAACCGTGCTCACACTGCAACACATCCATGCATTCTGACTGACGACGGTATCATGCAAAAAAAACTATAGGATTTGTATAGACCTAAGGAATGGAGAAAAGTGAATCGATTCTCGTCTCTTTACAAGCATTTATTACTGCTCTCCTCTCATTCCTACATATTCCTTACAAAAGAGCATACAGACTTAGTATCATCCTGAGATCTCCATTTATCCATATATGAGTGCAGGAGATCTACTGGGAAAGGCGATATACGAGGGTATGAATGAGGAGAAAATGCTGGACCTTAGTTTCCTTATTCACTTTCACTAGCAGAGAATGAGAAGTAAGCAAAGGAGTATTCTCTAGTGCTTGATGCCTTTCTTTATGTATTATGTATGTCACTTACTTATCCCAACATATTACTCGGTTCGTAAGTTAAATACAAGTGCTCCAGAAAGGTTGGTGAAACAAGAAACTCTCCCCTGTATTTTTCATGCGTACTATCATACACCGCAAACATGTATGCATTATATATGGGAGTTTATGCCTAAGGCTGTTGCTGTACATACGAGATCCTTACTTAGGCTCCTTATAATAGAAGGTAAAAAAATCTTTTGTAAGGATATGAGTTTTGGATTCACCATTGTCTGCCGTTTCAAGTTTCGCTCCCTCTCGAGTAACAAAAAGTGACGGTAATTTCTTTAGTAAATACAATGTGGGAAAAGTGAATGCTCAGATATTAGCCCTTATTCAAAAAAAGTGAGCAACGAGAAAAACTTAGAATGAGAATAAGAGATGACTTGTGTATTGTGTACATCTCGAATCCACATATCAACAGCGGGAACCTCGAGTAAGAAAACGCTGAAAGAGTAAAACGATATATTATAGTTCTGTGAAATTACTTTATGGTCTGTGTTGAGTTCGACGTGTGTGTATTTTCTCCTTTCAACACAATGCTTCTCTTCTTCTTTTTTATCTATTACTTGGCTCAAGTTTAACTCAAGCTTTCCTTCTCGGGTATACGTTAGGTATAAAAATTATGGATGCTGAGCTTGCTCCCTTTTATTCCCAATATGGGAGAGTAATACACTGTGTCACTGAATTCGAAGAGAAAGTTGGAAAGAGAGCGAGAAAAGGAAACAAAGAGGTAGAGGTAAAAATCGAACCCTTAAAATATGTTTTTTTCACTGTCATTATGTGTTATTTAGGGAAAAAGGGAACGTAAAATACACTTTCCTTTTTTCTCATAGTTTTCCCCAAGCATATAAATCATATTAAATAAGAAAAAAGGAAACGTGGAGTTGTTTAAACAGAGGATTTTTTTTCCAAGATGCAGTTTTGCAAACCCGTTGTGTGCCACATTTTTTACATTATGCATTCCCTCTATTGCGAACTACATATTACGGTACACAGAGAGGATTTGGGTTTTCCTTCAAATATCCTTCATCCTTTCCTTGGTTTCTGAGCCAGTGGGAGAAAGTAGTGGTGTGTGAGTGGCAGTGTATAAGGATGTATATGGATTGGAGATAAAGTTTGGTAAATGAGTTTAACATTTTAATGGTAAACTTTTAGAATGGAATTTGACGGGTGAGAGGGACGAGATACTTTTGTGAGAAGTAAGTAAAGTAAAGTAAAGTAAAGATGGGAGTAAAAGTGACTTACTGTCTGAATGAAAGTGGAACCACTTTATGAGAGAAAAACATACTTTATAACTCCTCTATAAAGCAAATGAAGAAAGACAAAAAAATCCTTCTAACACATGAGTGAACTACAAGCCTTTGAAGCCAAATGCATTCTCTTTGGTGATACTAGTTCACTCACTACCGATGATACGTACATATTGACATAATAGAGTATCATCCTACAAAAACGTCTTGCTCTCTTTTTAATGCCAGCACATGATGAAAGGAGTAAACACATGGAATTTGCCAGAAAAATGCCATACGTTTCTCTCTAAATGTCTTTCTTAAAGTAATTGATTGCTTTCTCCACTCATTGCTCTTATTTTGCTCAACTTCCTCCACAAACTTTTCAAATATGCATATTCTTGACGAGAAGCATCTTTACATACCGATTCTGTTCACGGAATCGGAAGGAAAATCCCTAATATAATTCCAACCAAGAAAACTTTCTTTTTAGGGTGAAAACAGTCAAAGGAGGGAAACAAAGGTTGGAAAAATAAGATTTATCTCTGATGATACGTCAGTTGCATATTAATTTATACGTGAGAGCTCTACTGAGAAAATGGAAAAAGACGCGCAAAGGGAAAAGCGTCGATTGCAATTCGAGGGGAAAGCATCCACTCCAGACTGTAACTTGTTCAGAGAGAAACGCTAATAGTAATAGAGAGACGTCACTTTACAAAAGAAACATACATGAACATTCTTTGCTGGAAATTCTGACATGTCAATACACACACGGAGTCTGAAATGGTAATAAAAGTCGTGCAAAAAGTTTTCCTCTCTTGAAGCACACACACACACGCTCACGTAATGCATTCACGACAAGGAAAATAAAAGAATGAAGGGTTTGCATTGAGGTGAGGGGAAGGAATAAGCAATTATAAAATGGTCCTTTTCCTCGTGCCAGTTTAATGACGTGGATTTACTTATTGTTAGGAAAAGTTTATGAAAGGAAGAGTATTTTGAAGAGATACATACCTGGCTTAACTTCTTTCGGATTCCCAGCAGAGCCACTCGCCTGCTGAGCCCCAGCGACTGAAGAAGTAGTGGCAGCAGAAGCCACTGGGTGTGAAGGATTACTACTTTGCGTTTGAACTGGAGAAACGACCGAGTCATTTTTCCTCGTAGGAGTCTGAGCCAGAGGGTCACGTATCACGTTGAGACTTGTACATCTGGAGACGGAAGACTGAAGGGGTGTTTCGATGGAAGCAGGTGTGCCACATCCAGGCGAGACATGCTCCTCTTCTGGTTCATCTTGGTCATCTGCATCCCTGTCAACCCGGCAAAAACCAACGAATGCATCACACGCCCTGGCTAAGCAATTCCAGCGTTTTGTCAGCCAGTGGACGAGTGCCTGAAAAGACAAAAAATAACATTTTTTTAGCTTTCATTCCCTTCCACCATCTGGCTCTACATAGGAACGACAACTCAAACACATCTGCTAGCTAACCTCGAAGACATGCATACGTTATTAGTGAGACGAGATGGAAAATATTACATTTTTGCTTGACTACGCTCGCAGGCTATTTCCTGTTTTTCAACTTTTACCACACAGACCCCTCTTCTTGTTCAATTTTCCGTCTATTTTATTTCGATCAATGTAGGTAGCAAGTTTTTTTTATCACGCTCAATCGAACACAATTCTTGGAGAATAGATTCTAGAGGAAAATTTGTTATCGAGAAAATTTTCTGTTACCAAACAGGATAATATATTTCCTTGGATTGATTATTTACTCACTCAGCGAAACATTTCTCGTTCATTTCCTCCCTTTATGTGGGTACAAAAAGGAAAATTCTTTTCGCTCTAGCTTTCACTTTCTCTCACAGAGAACCAATATGTGGGTACAAGCTTTCGATTTTTCTTGCTTCCTTTTTGATTTCTCTTATTATCTAGCCTTGAGCTAAGAAAACATCAAGAATAATAAGCTACACAATTGGACAAGGGAAAAATTTTAGCTAAAGAGAACAAGGAGAGGAGATAGAGGGAAAGAGAAAGAAAACAAATTTTCCTTTCCCTTTTCCTCATGATGATGTTCGGCAGTAAGTTTTTGTCTCTTTTGTCTTCCCTTCTTCAATGTAATGCGTGTGTTTGTGTGCTCCACCAAAAGAAAACTCTGTGTGTGTCCCAAAAGCTATCTCTTCTGAGCTTTTTTGATAACTACATAAGTTCAGTGAAGCAAGCAAACCAATCTTTTGGGTGATTTTTTTTCCTGGATGCTCTCTAGTTACGTGGTTCCCTTGAAAGCGTAGATAGTAGATACAAATGGTTCAACACATAAGGATACCTATTGCACATGTGTCCAAAGCTTAGCATCACTGACAGTTACTTGGCATCGTGAAAAAATATCTATAGTACTGAGAAAACACAGAGCTTTATTGCACCCTCTGCCACAAGTATCTACTCTTCTATACAAGTGAAAAGGAATGGACTTGAGGATTTAGATAACGTCAAAGAAAAAACAATGATTTTCCATCTCTCCTCATTTCCTCTTTCGATAGAATACATTCATAGAAAGTCACTGATCCTCGTTCACAATGTATTTTAACCTCTATCGCCATCATCAGTTGGCTAAAATATAGATGTGCAGACTCAAGTTTCAGACATGAAATTACACACAGAGTATAGGTAGGAGTACTGTATAATAAAACAAAATACAATGGATTATTTTCGTCCTTCCTGGGAAAAAGTTGGTGGAACATTGTATAGTTGCTGATTATGCATATGCGTATTCAGTTCCTGATATTTTCTATACATCTTTTGATTCCTTTCTCTAAAGATATGATTAGGAATACGAGGAAACGTGACAATAACTAGTATGATTCTAAAATAACGAACTTTTCACACAGACAGTTTTCCAGGGAAGTATTGCAAAGGAATTTAACTTCCGTTTGAAACTGCATATCATCAAAACCAACTACACATGTATTTTTACTCCCAAGAGGCATCCATTATGAAAGCAATGAAAGAGATTTTTCCTTTCTCTTTTTCCCTCGAAATCCTTCTTGTTAATAGGAGAAATGGTAGGAAGTTTCCACAAAATATAAATTCAAGATTACAGCACATTTCTGGTATTGACAGAGCACTTATCAGACACAACCAGTGAAACCACCACATCAACCAGAATCCTCCTCCTATCTTCTCTCAGAAAACAGTCTCCTCCTTCAATACATATTCTTCTAAGAATGTGCAACAGTGATGTTGTATGCCTAACTAGGTACATGGTTACTTTTGCTAGGATGCTTATTGAAAATGGAGAAAGACAAGCTGCAAAAAAATCCAGAGTTATGCTGGTGGCAGTAGCTCATATCCCACTATATTTGTTCCAACAACTTGAGCAAATCTTTGTGCTCTATTGGGACCGTTTGAAACTGACAGGATCATCGTATGAATAAGTTATATGGATTCGTCTTCTCTGAATCAATGCAAAGAGCCTGGAATAAGAAAATCACGTGAAATCGAAGCCCTACAGCGTAATTCGTCATTCGTGTCTGTGAGCTTCTTCTCTACATTTCCAAGCATTTATAACGACTCCTTCTCATCTTGCCCTTTTACTCTGGTTGAGATGTAGAGATGTTATCATTTATACACATCCCTCCTACGTGAATAGGCAAAAATAAAAGGAAATATCTTGGTTTCCCTTTTCAGAACGTCTAAAATAATATGTTTTTTCCATCCCGAGAGTAATAGAAATGGTGAAGATGACAACAGCACGGAGAGTAGTGGTGCTTCAAGTTTTGCCAAAACGCAGGAGGATTTTTTTTTCTTCGTATTTTTCTCGAGTTTCATTTAGTTTTTTTAGCCTTCGTGAAATACGATAAGGTCACGGATTCAAAACGTGCATCCCCATATGTCCCGAGGAACACAGAGATTTTTGCTTTCTTTTGTTCAGCGTTCATCAGAATGGTAAAAATAAATGCGCCTCTTTAACGTCTTTTTACGTCTAAAACAACCCTATACGATAAGCACATTGCAATTTCCCTGCAAGTTCTTGCAGAGATGAGAGGAAATATGAAAAATGAGGAAAATCTTGTTTGGTAGCATTTGCAGTGCTCATGCTAGTTGATTTTTTGGATGATATGTATCTTTCCTTGGCAGCCCTTTCCCAGTGCCCATATTTTTCCTGGAAAGTTGATACCAAAACAGATACTTCCCTAGACGGTTCGTAACCCACTCAACGTTGACAATATGCTTCTTTCTGGGGAGGGAACATGAGGAAAAATATAGATGATACACATTGGTATGAGGGATAACATGATTTTTCCTTGATCACGACTTATGGGACAGCTTGAGAGATCTTGTTACCCAGAAATTGGGCCTTGTGTTGGGGAAAAAAGCAATATTGATGCTTACAAGTATGAGCTTGAGAAGAGAAAGCAGTCACTAGTCATGTCGTGTAGGTGCTCCACGGAGGAAAATTCTATTTGTAAACTTACTCTTGTAATCCAATGAAATGCTCTTTGAAAAGAGGAAAACATGAATATAGAGGGAAGATGAGAAAACCAAGCATGGGGGAAATATTCCCTGTCATCTTATCTATATTCTAGTACCTCTGCTCAGAGAAATTCTCGAAAAATGGGAGAAAAACAGAAAAAGTTGTTTTATAATAATACGTGCGTCGAGTGTGCAATGCATGGAATACGTGTCACAATTACAACCCTCCTGGTTTCTGTTTCAATGCATTCTTCCATACTCGTTATTATTTTTACAGTTATTGCTCACATACAAGTGAGCGAATTGTATATGAACCCTTTTGCATATTGAAACCATAAAACATTCTTCTATAATATGACTTTCATTTCATGCTATATGGGTAAGCACAGTTTAACTTTTCATGTTAATTCCTGCGTGGGATGGGATAAGGATGTGCGTTTGAGGGAATCAAGAATTACACTCTGTTTGCTTTTTATGAAATGTATAACTTAAGATAAGAAGCGTAGTTTTTGTTTGTTCTATCCTCTGAAGATTGTATGAGGAGCACTACATAATTCAAAAATGGGAAGCTCCGTGGAGAAAAAGTTTGTGGTAAAGTATTTACAAGGTACATATGCAGAAAGTGTACATGGTCATGTACGCAGCAATAAATAAAGAGCAGAGGTCTCTCCGATTTTCCTGTTTATCATTCAATCATAAAAGTGAAATTGGATCCTTTTTCGTAGCTAAAGGATTCTCTTTAGACATGGCTTTGGAGACACACGAGCGAGTTTATTTTTATTCTCACAAAGTATTTGGAAGAGAGAAAGAGCTTTGAGCTCAATTTGAATTTTATTATGGCTTATCCTACACCGTCAAAAGTTTAGTTCGATAGGGAGTGGGTGGAAAGTTTGGAAATTTCACGTTTTTCGCACATTTCAAACTTTTGCGTTTTACACTCTGAGAATTGAGAGACCCTTAGGAAATTTTTGCATTGTGAAATAAAAACTTTATTGAAAATCACTTGTTTTGGAAATACGTAGAAAGAAAATAGTTCAACTTACGGATCGTCGCTTGTGAGCAGGACATTGGGGTGATTGGTCCAAGTGATCTTGACAAATACAAGATCCGGAGCGCATTCTTTTCCACTCTTCTACGTCCATTGCTTCATCACTAGAAAAACAAGTTTGCAAATTGACCACCAAATTAGACACATTTTTATGCTATTTTTTCGAGTATGGTTAAATTTTATTTGTGAATTGCTCCCATTCATCCATTCAACTTAAATTTGCATTAAAATATTTGAGTTTCGAAATAATTCCATTACTGCACAGTTTTGTTTTATGGCATGTATGTATTCATGAAATATCAGTGAAGCAAGCCAACTAATTCATTTCTTCAGAAATTGCAAAAGTGTCATCAATAATTTGTCAGCGATGTACACTGTTCAACGATAGGATGATTCTAGCCTTTGTAGAATCCATGCTTGTCTACACAACTGAGAGATATGCGTCATCCATCAAATATCCTACACGAAGGTACTAAATTCCTTGAAATTTTATCTGCAATGTTCAATATTCTAAAAAGCTTTAGCTGACTTATCAATTTCATTTTTAAATTTCTCTTTATATGAGTCAAAGTCAAGCATACATCTGCACTAAGGCCGTCAAAATAACGACATGTACATCTATCTCTGGGGAATGTTTTCATAACATCGTGTAATGTCCTATCAAAATATATCACAGCGATGTTTTTGTTCTGTAAGACTTCCTTCATTATAAATTGTGTTTCTATGATCAAGTATAATTTCTAATGGAAATCCCAGCATTTGAAATGCTTTCTAGCAACGATTCCAGAATACATGGGGTATTATGAATACAACGATAAGCTTTATATTTAAAACTGCTTTTTTGCTTCTTGTTTTGAACAAATAGCGCTTTCCCTGAAAAGGATTTATCATTTATTTATTTATTTATCTGACAATGAAGCTTTTAAATATGCCTAAAACTACTTCAAACCCCGCGTAAAATTAATGCAACAATACATTAAAATAAACATCACTGCCTGTAGATTCTATCAATTTCAACAACTATTATTGTTACGCATTGTGTACTTATGTAAACATTGTTACTGTTATAACATTTTTACTAAAGGTTTGGTTAACATAAGACGCAACTTAAATTAAACTGCATATATATATGCGCCAAGTGTGATGAGGTTTTTGTTTTTGTTAAAAATATTACGC
The DNA here is from genome assembly GCA_027743935.1 of Sinodicranocentrus sp. ZH6. NCBI lineage: Eukaryota > Metazoa > Arthropoda > Collembola > Entomobryomorpha > Entomobryidae > Sinodicranocentrus > Sinodicranocentrus sp. ZH6. Next base: position 27,023 of record JAHZNA010000249.1, read on the forward strand.
TTACGACTTACGAGTGAACATATATGATGAAGTTACATGAACTAATTATGATATTTTAATCTTCTATTTGCCCAAAGTTCATTTGAATTTGATATGTCAACCAAAAAATTTGAATATGTATGGGTAATCACACCCACTACTGCTCCAAATGAATTCCTTTGATGATCTTTCCAATCCTTGTGAGTTTTGATCAAATGATAATATATGCTACATCGACGACAGTAAACATACTTCGCCAACTAACCAAACATGTAAACAGAAAGTAGTCGAATTGAACTAAATTGAAAAATGTTTACTTAGATCTTCAGGCAAATAGAAGTCGTAAACCGACAAAATGTTTTTCGCTATTTGTGCGGTAAAGTACATCAAGTAACTAATAAACAGTAACCCCCAACGTGGAATGAAAGTCTAAGCTAGCTAATTTCTTTCCACATTGTGGTGTACGCACCTAGTTTTCTAGATTATCGTTACTACTGCAAATGTTGCACTGTCAATTTCCGCTATGGTATTGCACACAAGTACTTTCCTTTAGTGGATATATTTTAGTCAACTTTCACTACAACAAAACTCCAATGAAAAACTGTAGGTGAAGCGTGAACGCGGTTTCCCTAATTACAAGTCTAGGTACGCCGTCAAACCAATTTCGTGGAAATGTGGGGGATCTTCCGCGTTGAAGCGGGAGACTAAATCTATCTACAACGCCATAGTTCAAAGAACTCTGTATTGTTGTAAATGTTACAAGTGTGCAACAGAATAGAATGAAACACACAATAACTTTTATCTTGTACACTTTTAGTGCAATGTTACTAAGTAGAAAAACAAAATGTCTACAAAACACAACGAGCACAGCAGTAAAGGCTCTTATTTTACGAGATAAAAAAATACCACAAGATGAGTCACATTTTCCACATATCTCCTTCCACAACATCCATAAGGAAAAGTGTACACATTTCGTTAGAACGGATATGAGTTTTACACTCTCATTTCGAAATAGCGACATTCCTCTCACAAATTAAATGTAGGTAGCACCGGGCGCCAACCCCATAAAACATTCACAAGTTTATTTCCCTTAGATTTGATTGTCGTTCATATGAAAAAAGAGGACAAGGATTTGAAAATATCAAATTTTAATTAAGATTAATGCATTAACCTCCTCAAACAAATTCATTGTGGATACGTGCCCATCTCAACTCAAGTCAGTGGCCACATGCTGAAGTGGATGCTTGCCTCTTGAAAATGATAAATAATTTTCAAGCACGTCGCCCACTTCCCTTTGTGACAAGTGCAGGCGCGGAGTGAGGAGTTGTAATATTGTAAGCCCTTTGGGAACATCATAAGCTTTCATTTCGTCCAAGTGTCCACACAGCCATATAGGCACACAGGTTAATTTACTCGGGGTGATGAAGGACGTTGAAACGTGATGCAATTTATCTCTCTAGTGAAGCTTCACTATCCCTTACAAGCCCAGCGTGACTTTTCTTTTGTAGAATAAGCCTTGGTTGGGGAGCAGTGGGGAAAAATCAAATTTATTATTACCAGACTGAAAACGCATTACATGGATGAACATGATTTTACCAGAAATAAAAAGGGTTTTTACTCTGGAATGAAATGAATTGCTTGTTTTCCAATCTTGACAAGAGGTTTTATGTGGCCGTTAACTACACGGACTTTGTGCCGTTGTCACAAAGCAATCATATTACTACCACGGACGGATGCAATAATGATGATGTTGGGTTGAGATTAAATACATGCTTATAAACTAAGACAGTAGAATGTAGAATGCAATACTTTCATCATGCCTTGCCTTGTGCATACTTTATGGGATGATCGAAACCGAGAGATAACAGTAGCAAAATGATTTTTATGATTCGAGTGATTTTTTAAGAGTCGGTGCTTCCACCAAACACGACATCATAAAACGTGAAAGTGATGCTTTTTTCACAAGTGTGGCAGTCGTAAATACATCAAATGAATTCCACACTCAGCAATCTTGTATGATGATATACACATAATAGAAAGGTTTATTTTTAAACGAGTGCTATTTCAAGCTTAGAAAGAACCAGTAGTTTTCTCTGACCTCAATCACCAGGTCATTTGTTACTAGCTCAGTATTTTCTTTCAATACTGATTTTAAATACACACGTTCTTATTTCACCAAAAACAATATACTATGATTCCCGCCCAAGGTTCAAATTCACAACTCACAAGTGAGATGTTTGCTGAACCTTTTGTTTCATTATGGATCTACTGCGGATAAGCTGCTCCCTACAAAACCCAAGCAATTGATTCTATTCTATGGGAAATAATACAAGAAGTGAATGGACAAATAAGGAAGAACTTCGTGACATGAATTTCTTGTTAAGTGTACATTTTCCTAGTTTTCGTTTCATTAGTCGACGCTTCCTTTCAACTTACAAGAGAATTGTGGTTGGGAGCAAAAGCAAAGGACTAATGAACTTTACTATGAACCTTGATTATAGCCATTTGACTGAGGTAGTCCTTTCCGGAATTCTAAAAACCCAGAGTTTTATACTCTCACACTCTGAAACAAAAAAGTAATATACTCTTTAATCATATTGGTTTTCTCTCGGCCAACCTTAAACTCCCAATTTCCATACCAAAATTTCTTAATAACTCTCAGTAGTTCAGGAAAAAGGGAAAGATTTGCAAAGTATATAGTCATTAAATTTGCAATGTTAGCTAGTACGTCTATAGTTTTTGGAAGAAGATCTACTCACGTAAAACGCACGCGTACCACTATCGAAAATATTACAATGTACTTGCAGCCGCAGCATCCCCTCAGTTGAGTTTCTTCCTCTTGACTACTTTCCCACTGAATACTCGTATATCGTGTGTATGTGTGTGTGTGGTCGTGATTTCCGCTCAGTAAAAGTATTTCCCTGGGAGAGGGAAGAATATATATGAAGTACAGAGCAAGGACCAGGAAGCAAACCATGGCCATGTCAATATTGACTCTTGCTTTATTGAGGCAGCACACCAGATTCCTGTGTTAGCATTCCCTGCAAAAGGGGACACGTTGGGCAAACACTCCGTTATTACCTGCGAAAATGCTTTCACTCTAGCAGAAAAAAGCAGCTTGCTTGTGTGTCTGCTTTCAGCTTTGGTGAAAATTAGCAAAGGGAAAAACTGACTTTCATTGTTTCCCTCGTCTTTTATGCATTATTCGCATTACTTTTTTTATTACTTTCCCTTTGAAGCTGTTTGCTTTTATGATAATTGCCAGACACTCTGCAGTCTTATATTTACCTAGATCATCAGTATTTTTTCATGTGGATAATTAGTGAAACTGCTTGATTCGTTTGATTTATAAAAAAAGTCGGCATATTGTTTAATGCATTCATTTCGTTCAAATCCTTTACAGAGGTAGTTGGATATTTTTCAAAATTGTACAAACGCGTTATCATTTATCTTCACCTCACAAAGTTTCTAATTTGACTTGATAAGTTGATTATGCAATAAGTCACTTTTCTCGTTAGCAAGTTTTTCTTCACTCATTGATAAAATAATGATTTCAAAAGTTTTCTACGCTAAGAAGGGGAAACGTTAAAGTTTTTCAACTAATGCAAATCGACAAATGAAATCACGGAGTTATTGACCTCTTCCTAAAGCTCCTCTTTTGGAAAGGTTGGATCACGATTTAATTAATTTCTAGTTGAAAAACTGAAATGTGATAACATTCCATATCAGAAAGTTTTTTTAAAAGACATCAGCAGTATTCAGATTCACTGACTTTTTCACAAACATTTTATACTGGATGCTCCTAAAGCTTAACTTTAGTACGTTTCTTTACCATTGAATCCTGAAACTTTTCAATAACAAACTCCAAATCTTTCCTTTGCGTGGTGCAACCATTGAGGTACAACCTCATTGGGTGCAACACTTACTTTGTAAGGATTCTAGATAGAAGTAAGATTTTAATATTTATTTTTAGAACACTTACCGCTCATGCGTTGTAAGAAAAAAGAAATGCTTGAATCGTAGTTAACTTGACGGGGAAGTTTTTCAAATTACGAAATATTTTAGAATCATGTTATCATGTAATCTTGTTACTCTTTGAAGTTTCGTTCTGTTAACGACAACCTTGTTGTAGAGTAATTGATAATGCCTAATTCGTAGAGACTTTGATAGCAGCTGCTGCTAATTGAATTTCATGTTTGTCAAACCGAGAATTTAGCTTTTGTGTGTTTAACCAGCTGCGTCAAACTACTTCAGTTACAAGCAGGGATTTTTTTCTGGAAGAGTTACACAAATATAGTTGAAAGGGTTCAAAAATTAAAAATGTGTTATCCCCTAAACAGATATTCTTGAGTTGTCGTGTATCTGCTGGTTTTCCATAGTTCAATATTGCAAGCATCAACTCTGGAAAATGTAAAGTGATCCAACCACTTCCTCCTTTCATTCTATTACCATCAAGTAAAGTGACAAGGATTGGGATTCCACACACACAGTCAAAGTCGGAACAACAAAATCCCTAGCTGAAAATCCAATTACCAACTTTCATCTCCTCCGTAGTAATGTTGTTCACATTTGCACAATAATACAATGGGTTTACACATTTCCCTTCATTTTCTCTTCCCTTGCCAACCACATTGCACCAAAGTTGGATGTTAGGGTAAACTATGCAGATCGTACCACTTGGATGATGAGGCGTGAGAAGGTGTGAAAGTAAATGAGAAAACTTAATCTAGAATTCAAGTTGTCCTCCAGAATACAGATGGAATGTTAAAAGATTACTTCATGAATGAAATTTGTTTTCCAGGTTGAGCTGACTAATCACTTCAGAAAAATAAAGGAATGGGATGAGCTCATAAATAATTTAACACGACTGTCAACTTTACTCATTCAGTTTTCTTTCAACGCACATCTCGATAATTCGCAATTGAAAAAGTTTTCCAGGTAATTTAAATCGAAGCATGTTCGTAGCAAAACAAACAGGTTGAAAATTGTCCCTTCCAGCAGTTGCATAAGCAGCCGTAGATTTCCCTTTATACTAGCTAAGATGCTTTAGAATTTCATGAGAAAAACGTATTTTTTATAGATAAAATTAACCTCACCTCCCAAAATTTTCTAGCTCTTGCTCTCCAGCATGAATTTGCAATCTTGAGGCTACAGGCAACAGAACTATAAAAGAAAACATATTCACAGGCAGGAAAGAAAATGGATTTTCAGAGCTCCAGCAACATTTTTATTCTGCAAACGTACATTTCCCTTTTATCTCACAGTAGAAAACTTTGTCCATAAGCTCAATGATATTACTATTTACCTGACGATCCTCTACTCTACTCTCGTAAGTTTCCGGAGTCGGAAAAGAATATGAAATACCCATGGTGTGTGGCTGGTGACAACAGTTCCATTGTAAAATATGTGGACGAAGCGTGAAGTTCCTGGAACTTATACGGCACAAAAAAGGGATCGGGACAATGTTCCGATTCCCGAAGGGATATTTTAGTGAGCTGCAGTGCTCAAAAAAAGAATTTCAATTAAATGCTAGAGCCTTCTTGCATATTGAGCCTGTTTAGAAAAGAATTAAAAATTGTTGTGAGCGACTACAAGATCAAACCGAGTTTGCTACCTGGACGCACAACAATCTTCGTAATAAATATTTATACTATGGTTTTGCTCAAAAACATTTATGAATAAGCATAAGATTTTGGTCGTAACATCAAATAAATTATGATTGTTATCAGCCAAAAGAAGTCTTTAGACAAACGTGGTTAGCAATGTGATTTATCTTATGAAAATTTTAAAAATAGCTCAAGTTTTATTAAAAATATTATCCATAATATATTAAATCGAAGTATATCTGGTTTCATTCCGTAATACTTGCGCATATTGAAAGAATTTTTAATTTCGAATAATGGAATCTTCCTTGGCATTCGAGTTTGTTTCAAATTTCATAAAAGCCACCCAGCGAATGTCTTTTGTTAACGTCAAGCCATCCTCATCCCGAATCATATGAAACGAGTAATAATAGAAAATTCGCCTTTGTAAATTAATACCTATTGTAGCTCATATTACTCGTATTGTAACTCATCAAAGATGAAAGATGTCTCATCCCATCAAACAGAACAAAGAGGTACAAAGCATGGCATATGCAATAAAAACCAATTTCATACTGTTTTTAAAAGAGATAGTATAACGCGTAGAGTATGATTATCAATGTAAATTTAATATGAAAACTCAGCCTTACAATTCACCTGGATTTTTGCAACCGCTTTTGTTATGGGATGGCTATATAAAAATCACAAATTTATCCATCTCTTTAGAATATTTAATCAACCATGTAATACGACCGCTTTCATTCCACTTCGTTGTATTTCGTTTCTCGCAACTAGCTACTCGTTATATTAGCACGAATCAGAGTAAAAGGTCTGCTTTACAAAGTTTTTTTGAGTTAGTGCTTTCCACACATTCTACAAAAATAAGAGTCGCATTTGAATCCTGTCGCAATCTCAAAAGATTTTTTCTCTATAAAATAAACTGGCAGGTAAAGACTATGTTCTTTCATCATAGTTTTCTTCTTTCTTTCCACATCGCTATTTATCTACCATAAACCATCATCATACTTTAGTATTCTCAAGTAATTCCAAAAGGAAAGGGAAACGTTTGATACAATTCAAAGGTTGAACCTGTTCAGTTATTCTGTATGAGTAGCGGTTGCAATATATAGGCAAATCCGAGTTACACAGTAAACGCACTTGAGAGAATCAGGTAAAGTGAAATGCGCTGTGCAATAAAATATTATGCATTTTAAGCTCTGTGAAATGATAGGAATAAAGTGAAAAGCCGGAAACATTTCTTTACAGATTCTCTTTGAACATCTACATGTTTATAATGCTACTTTAACATCGTCCCAAGCTTTGACAAAATATTAAAAATATGATCCTTATATCCCTACTGTACTGGAAAGAGCACGAATTACTTTTATGTGTACGTGGGATAAACCTTCGGCAAATTGTGTGCCTTGGGAAAGATGTATGCGAAGAGGAAAGGTAGCAGGTAGGTAAACACCATTTTTTCCTTGCAAGAACTTAACGTATGTATGCAACTCACACAAGTAAACATGAATAATTTTTCATGCCTTACATATATTGTTAGATAAAGAATGCATAGGGATGTTGACTTGAATTATTTTTCTATGCTTTGTTTTCACAACATAATTTATGTCTCAGACAGGACAAAGTGAAAGCCTGGTATAGCAATGGGATTTTAGATTTTAGTCATAATAATGCTTTAAAAATTTGATTGAATATAAAGTAGTTTATTATAGTGTGTTGTCACAATCAGACGTTCTAACTCTGTCATTGAACATTGCACAGTTATGTCAAAGTCAGTTAATTAACTATTTTACCCAATTGTTCTATAATTACTGCTATTTTTATCAAACGCAAGAGAATATAATGTGAAGGGTAGAATTGGAATTTCAGGCTTAAGTACTACATGTAATTTCTTATGAAGATGAAACGAAACGAAGTCATTATGAACAAACAATGTAATATTTTACAATTTGAAAAGTTGTTTTAGAAGAATATCTTCGTGCTAAAAAAAAGTACAACTCTCCATATTTAAAATCTACAAAACGCATTCTCATTTCTTAATGTAATAAAACTTTCAAAGCTTCACTCTGCTCAGCACCTAAACTACGTGACGAACCATAAACAGATTTTATCAAAGAGAAAAATGAGCAAAGAGCATGTATCAACACATTTCGTAATACATACTCAAAGTTAACAGCTAATGTCAAGTAGTACAGTGTTAGGATGATGGTGAAGTTAATAGCTCTTTATATGACTTCCTATTTCCAAAAAATGAGATATGCCAACATTGGGACGAGCACATATCTCACTGAATATAAACTCCATGTATGAAGTTGAGTATTTATACGGGCCAAGGGACAGAGAGGATATTATGATTTCCTGGAAATGTGACACGCCATGGAGTGAAAGAACGACAAAATACATTTACAAACATTTGCTAGGATGCGTTGATGAACATCATACTATACACATACAGTAAACATTTTACTTGAATCTTTATATACTTTTCACTCCATCATTCAGAGAGCATATCACGAAATTACATTCATTATCAACATCCGCAGGGAAGGAGAAAACGGAACTTGAGTTATCGTATCGTCATCTTATTCCTAGGCAAGGGAATACTCTGTGCACATACTCTACTGTTTATGATGAGATCAAGATGATGATCATCATCTTCCGTCTCAACGACCCTTTCCAAACTTTATAGGTTCTTGTGTGACTTGATGAAGTTATTCCCTTCCGCGTCATGTTATAATGCTTCCTGCAATGCTAGATAACATGATGAAATGAAGTTATCAATGATTGATGGTGATAAACTGATAAGAGAAGCAAGGCAAAATTGATTTTTGTTGAGAAACGTAGCTCCTCACCCCTTCCGCGCTGACAAATATCACGGCAAATATAGACACAAATTTCCTATATTTTAGCAGCTTGAAACTAGGCAAGATCCATTTCCACCAGTTTCAATATATTTTCAAGCACAACTTTATAAAAGTGTAAACTAAATTGTTCAACTTACCGATAAGTTAGTGGCCTGGTCACTGAGAAATACCGGTCAAAGGAGATCATAAGCAGGTTGAGCACGGAAGCATTTGAAGTAAGATAGTCAACGGCTAACCAAGCGTCACAAACTTTCTCACCAAGCGGCCAATACCCAAGAACTAAATAGACAGTACTCAGTGGCATTCCTATTGTCCCAATAAGAAAGTCAGCGACAGCCAGAGAAAATAAAAAGTAGTTGCTGATTGTCTGCAGCTGCTTATCAATTTTAAAGGAGACCATGACGAGAATATTGCCCAGAACTGTACATAGTCCCAAGCAGGTTGCCGCCCAAGCAATTAAAATTTGCTGAAATAGAGTATATTTCGATGAGGGGCGGACATTAACAGAAGAATTTGTAGCGCCACTAACAGCCTGACCGTCACTCCCAGCTTTCTGCTTATCTGATGGAGTAGGTGGAGTAGAAGCGTTGAGGAAGAGAGCGGTTGAAGTTTCATTTTCGGCATTCAGCAACACTCCAAAGGTATAGGTGTGCCCGTTAAAGGGCGTGCCGCTGGTGCCACCGCTACTAAAATGGTAATTCGGATGGGTAATATAGCTATTGTAATGATGTGTCACAGAAGTCCAGTGTGAGAAAGGATTACTACTACTACCAGCACCATCGGTATAATGTGACGAAGGAGATATGTCGGGGTGAACATGTTCATGATACTGATGCTGTTGTTTTTGATGGTGATATGGATTATGAGTATGGCCACCATTGAAGCCATGCTCGCTCCTGCCGTGGTGATGTGTTCTAGTTGTACCACCACCGTTTCTTTCGTTGTCACCATTGGCAAAGGAAACAGCTGCTGCTGTCGAAGCACTCTTCGACACTCCGCCACCCACCATTACGATAGTCATCGTTGTCAATACCATGATAACATTCAAGTTTTTTCCCAACTCCTCCAGCAGTCTTCCTCCACTAAAGGATTTTCGTCTTCGCTGTGTTTGCTTGCTGTAACTGCCAAGTATCCTTTTGGCATATGGTGGCTCCATGCTCTTGTGTACACAGCCAGTTGTATGGATGTAGATTGTCGAGAAAAAACTAGATGACGAGCATTTGTGAAAAAATACAGTTATGCTTGAGGACAGACTAGGAGATTTTTTGGTTCTATCTTTTGAATGTTTCCCTTTTATTGTCCCACATTACATTTAATGCCAGAAACACACTAGACACTTTCACTGGCTTACAGTATATATTATTGTGTAATAATATCTTAAGTAATAAATTCACCATTCTAGTCCTCTTCACTTTCTCTCTTTATGTGTGTGTAAACTGCAAAACTGGGAATTTTTGCCAAGAAAAAAAATCACAAACTTGGCTTGTCACTAACTTTTCCCTTTTCAAGACATAGCCACAGTCATTTTTATCTTTTCTTTTCCTTCGGGGAAAATCGAAGAAAACAAAGGAGATAGCGTGAAATGCTAGACAGGCAGTTGTCCTTCACTCAAGATGATGTAACGAAAACGGCTCCGATTGTTTTTCCAAATTGTTTAGACAGAGAAAGAAGAGAGCACTGATTTCTTGAAAGAAAATAACAGACAATCTGACGTCCTTTTCATTTTCAAGTCAGGCATATACTCTTTACATTTTTCGTGTCATTTTTGTCTGCATAACCTTCTTTCTCCGTTTTAAAGACTTTTTTTCTACTCAAGCTTGAGCAATGTTGTTGGCGCCGAAGGACATTGTTTTGTTATTACTGGTGAAAAAATATCAGATACAAGTGCACGTACTCGTCTTCCCCTTTGTAAGCTGTTGCTTCAGAAGAAAAGGTAGGGAGTTATTTGATATTCCTCTTTTCCACTCCATCTTATCTTCTCGCTGCTATCTCTAGAAGGAGCAACGAGGTAAAATGGGAAATAAACTTATATGAGTAACTGTCATCTGCCATTTCATGTACTTTTCTCTTTCTCTCTTTCTTTTCACAAAGATGAGAGGAAAAGTTTTTCTTTTCAAAGAAAAAAGGAAAATGTGCTGGCAAAAATAAGAGTTCTTGACACAAGTTGTCATTGCCAGAAGGTATCTAATAAGTAAAGAGTCTAAAAAGAAGAAGAAGAAGAAGAAAAACTTGCTTAAACGACTAAAAAAGAATCTCCTTATTTATGCCCCTATACATTCTTATCTGAAGCATGCATCTTCTTCCAGGATTGCCTACATTATGCTGTGTCTATCTATACACAAAAAATATGTAGTGACATACTTACGTTTTCGATTGGTGTCTATCTTCAATTTACATCTTCTCTCTCCACTTTCCACATTAACTCGGACAGGACTGAAGAATGAGATGAGGTATATATTTTTTGTAGAAAAGAAAATCTCTCAATGAACCCCGTTCACTTGAGTAATAACACAATTTGGGAAAAGTGTAACTGTTTTATTTCACATGTTTTACACATGTTTTCCTCACTGAAGTGTAGGCGGATGCATAGCAAAGGAATGTTTTCAGTTGTGCTAGCTTCAAGAAGAAAGTAAGTTGTTACATTCGTCCCCAATTCAGAGTTACTCTCACAGGTTTCCCTCTCGTTTATAATGATAACAATTTTCGCTCTTCCTCAATGCAGCTCTGAATGAAGATAATGATGACGATAATGAGAGTTGAAAAGACAGCTAGTACGACGTCCACATATTTTTTGTGAATGTTTTCTTTGTCCTTTTAAATTGAGGGGAGAATTCAAGAGAAAATTCAGAATGGCTAACGAGCATCCAAAAAGGACGCAATGTTTTTACACCTCACGTTCCCTCATTTACGTCACACTCAAGTGAAGTTACTTTTGTGTAGGTGTTGTTTTCCAGAAGGAGCGGGAAAGATAGGGTAAAAAATGTACGAACTATCGGACTAAGGTATGGTTTATATTTTACTGACGTTATCCCTCTAACTTACGTTCACTCAGAGAAATAAATGAGAAAAAAAGATATTTGATCCGTCACCTGCGGGGAGTGAGTGTACTCTTTCCTGAAATCTATCTTCGTTCATCTTCCCATCTCCTTTCTTGGCTGTCATTTTATTCCAAACTCATTTTCACTTGGAGTCACCCAACTTCATTGAGTATTGTTATTGTGCCTTTTCTCTTTCACAATACGAGAATTTAGACTTTCTCTCTTGGTTGTATTCCCTTGATCACGTCACGTCCTCTGATATTTACGTTTTTCATTGAATCTCAAACAAGGAAAAGGGGAATAGCAATGCTAATGCAATTTTAGAAATGGTTCTTGACTCAACAAAAAACAGGCATGCCTTGAGGATTTCTCTGTGTGGATTTTCTTTCTTCTTTAAATAACGAGCATACCTTAATAGATTTTGAGAGAGAGAAAAGACAAGCTCTTGTGACTCCTTTTTTCGTTTACTCTTCTTGCTTTTCTTTCCTTAGTCATTTAATTAAAAGCAAAATGGTCTCGCTTAATGTCTCATGTTTTCCAGCCGATTAACTCCCTCTTTTACCAACTCCTTTCATCTCTCAGCGGGAAAATGTATTTACATGGGCGGATCAACGCATCCTGCTGATTTCTCAACAGTCATGTATGCTCCCTCCTCATATGGATTACATCACGCGTCACAAATATATTCACGTATGAATCCTAATTCGGATCTCGCAACCGGTGTAACTGTTATACGGTTTGATGACCGGCTGAGAAAATTGTGTAAATATCTGTAAACCCAGAGCTCATTGAGTAAAGTGCTTTCTACAAATTGAAATTACGTGATGATAGAGCGGGTGTGTGCCAGCGAGTCACTTGAAATTAATGGCTTCTTTTTTTCATGACAAGAGTAACAACCACACGAATACACAGAGCTTGAGTCAACCAACCCTTTCTCTGGAGTATCTTTTACTTTTTTATCTTTTAATTAATCAAAACGAAAATACACGAGAGTGTTTCACGGGACAGAGTTGAGTTTATTTATTATTAACTCTAATTACGGGATTTCACGCGTGTGGCAAGTACTTCATTGAAAATGGTTGCGTTACACGGAGCTCTTCTCCGCCGACGGTGAATGGAGACTTTGGAATGTTTATAAAATCTAGTATCTCCTCTCACGAAAGTTAACACAATATCCGTAGATATCAATCACATACCATTAGAGGGGGAAAAGGAAACTCCCAAAGTCCCTCGTTAGTCTTTAGCGTGATGTTGATAGAAAGTTGATTTTTAAAATTGGCTTTACACTCCAACTTTCACTTCACTTTTATCATGAAAAAATGTGTAGAATTTGGTGATTTGTGAGTAAAAAGGTTTTCTCTGTTTTTTGGGAGGTTCCCAGTAAAAATATTAAAAAGTCTAGATGGAAATCCTAGAAAATATCCTATTCCCTGTTTGAGTCTTTATCTCCTCTATGAGAAATAGCAACTGTGATGAAAAAGAGCTTACATGCTATTATTTAGGAAGCTGCACACTCACTAATAGTGATATCGACTCCAGGTTGTTCCTGTGTCACGGCCTGTTTGGCTATGTGATCTTGTCGTGTGTGTGCAACGAGATTATAAACATTTTCCAATGGTTCTTCTCCTCCACACAGAGCCTGACTGAGAGTGAATGTGAGAAAAAAGCATTACATTCTCCCGTCCTTTCGTCTCTCCTTTTCACTATCCTGCTCTGGTACTCCAACTATATTATCTTTTTACTACATTCAATACAATTCCTTGGTTTTCTCATCATGATGACTTTGCTCTTGGCAGGGAATGCATAGAATAAGGGGAAAAGTATGGATTTCGTTAACACAACTTCAGGAAATGGTGAGAATGGTGGAAATATGAACAAGGGATGCTGCTCTTGCTTTCTCTCTCTATTTTCCCTCATACGTTGTGCAAGCAGCTTGTATGTGCATATGACCAACAATGGGTAAAAAAACTGAGACTATGTTTGATACTTGTGTATCACCATCATCATCATCACACCACGACCATCACCATCTCCTACATAAAATCGGGTCTCGAACCTTTTTACTTCTTCTTCATCTCCCCCTAGCATGCTCACATATGAATATACACACATGCCGTGCGGATCGTACCTTTTTAGTTGCATTATACACCAACCCATCTAGCATCCTTCCTTTCGAGAAAAAAAAACTTGCTTTTCAGCTTCCTTTCCCAAGGATCGGTGGCACTCGGAGGGAAAGTTGATAAGCAAAGGCAGTGTCTTTCCCTTTCACTCCACGTTTTCCACGCTGGCAGACAGAGAGAGAGAAAGAGTGATGAGAATAGAGTTGGGAAACGGGTACTCTTTCCTAAAAACTATACACATGGTTCTAACTCTGCCTCTTTTTTCCTCGTGTGTGATGGGTTGCTGCTTCGTCTTCCCTTTTGTGCTGTTTTCTCTCATGCAATGCAATTCAACTCACATGTGTGGAGTACAAGGATGCTTTTGGGGTTGGTTTCGTTTTCCCTTCATATTTTCTCTTGCTCCACGCAAAAGTAGGTAAGTAAAGTAAAGAGAAAGAGGAAGTGAGGGAGAAAGAGAGTGAGCTGAGGAAAAAAGAGTGAGATCAGTCAGTCGAGCAAGCTTGAGATGCGGAGCAACATGGATTTTTCTCTGTGGATAAATGCACACAGTTTGATGTGCCGACCGGCTCTATATGTACGCTTTTCTTTTCCAAAACATCTACTTCCAAAGTGGGTATCGGTGAGTGAACTCAACTTTCTCAGGAAGGAGCGGAATCATGTAAAAACGTTGAGAAAGTAGAGAAGAAAATATTTTCATATGGTGGGTACTCAAGTATACTATGTTTTTACGGATTATAGGCGTAATGCTCATGTGTCTCTATATATCTACTGCTATAACCCTCTATCCTACATTTTTTGGAGCGAGGGAAATGCCTTCACACATGAGAATATCTTAAACTTATTCTCATACTGTCGTAACTCTTCATTCAGCTTGTGCGGCGGCTGGAATTTTCCTCAAGTTGAGAAAAAGGGCCAAACCGGGGATTCCTTCCTATTCTTTTCCTTCTCAACGGCTGGTGCGAACGAATAGGGTTAAGGGTACCGGGTTTCCCAACAAAGAATACATAGCACAATATATATTTTTTAAAGTTAGTCCAGCTACATGTAATAGAAACTTTTACAAGGCTTGTTCCATCTCTCCTTACATTACGCAACGCTACATGGAATGTTACACACCTTCGTATGTAATCGGTTTTCACATCTTCCTTTACACTCTCAAATATATCTGCTATCCACCAACATCACACCGTAAGGGAGGATGCATTGCAATGTGAAAATTTTGTGAAAACTGAGTGCACACAACCTGCCGTTGTTTTTTGCCAAGAGTACACATGTGACGAAAACGAGGGTAAGCTGAGAACTCGTATTACCAACCACTTACTTTGTGGCTGTGGTCTATATCCTGTATACATACAACATACAAATGTATCTCACAAAACGAAGTCACTAGCTCTTGGTCCTTTCTTTGAAAGCAACATTTTATACCGGGAAATCTCTTCGCAGATGAATATTCCGTGGTGTATGGTTCTTTTGCTGATTTTCGTTTTCCATCTCACTTCTCTACCGACACACACGCTACGGGAAACAACGCAAGCCAAGCATATTTTACAGAGATCGTCATGAAACTGCACACGTGTGGTATCTCGAGTTGGATATAAATTTCATGCATTACTCTCTACTCCTGCAGCACTTGCTGTTTTTGAGGTCGTCCAGATTTCACAACTTTTCTCTCTCTCTAACCCTTTTTCATCACTCTCAATGAAACCCACACATATTCCCACTTAAGGGGGATATATTTGCTTGGTTTCTTTTCCTCCTACTCAACCTATAGAATTTAAAAAGGTATACTTAGGTAGAAGAAGTACAATGAGGATTCTACATTGGAGAGATTTGAACTTTTTTTGCACTTCTGGATGGTTTTCACTCGTTTCACTGACCAGAGTTTCATGGTGTGGCGTGTTGTACCTTACTTTCTCCTTTCGAGTCACACTCTTCTCAGACTCAATACTGGAGTGCTTGAGTTCACTTCCCTGTTCATTCATTCGAAGTGGATAGTGAGAAGGGGTGACTTCACTGTGTGCATTTAAAGGATGAATCACGTTGCATGTATTCCCAAAACTCTTTGTATTAGCACTCCCTCATTTCAAATGAAATTTTGAGTGAACGACGTATATTTGTCGTTGACTTTTCCTCAAGAAACTAGACGGGCTTATTTTTACTTTAAGAAACTCTAACGTTTTTATTTTAAAAATATACACACTGCCCCATGTATAGGTATCTGTTTTCCTAGCATATTATTTTATATATTTCTATCACATGCACTCAGGATTCGCAAAGTTAAAGGACCGGTTATCCAAGTGGAATACTTCTTCCTTCGTCTTCAGCTCTCCTTCAGTTTCACGGCGATCAGCATAAAGACGAGGAGAGTACGAGGAGTTCCCTCTTTGCACTTAACTTCTCTTATCTCATCTTATTTCCCTTGAAGAGTATTACTCCGTAGTCAAAGCTTCCCTCTCCAATTCTCAGAGTGTGTACGCGCCCATTAAGCATCTTTAGAAGAGATAGTACCAATATAATAGCCATCGTTCTTGCTCACTCGCAGTAAAACTAGACATTGGTCAGGATTACATGCAATACAAATGGCACTTTCTTTTCTTTGCTGACTTCCTCCTTTCCTCTTTCTACCTCTGTAAATACTATACTTGCATTGCCTCGTTCAATTTATGGACAAAGTCTTACATTTTCTGTTGGAGCGAGAAGCTTACTTTCAATGTGTTTGTCGGGTGTATTTTATATGAGCTATTACATTACAATACATTACATTAGCACACACGTTTTTTCCCGCTAAACCATCCCGGGTGTGTTATGTGTGGAAAAATAAAAGTCTCATAAAAAGTGGAACAGACATTAAGTATCGTGAAACTATTGGAGAATTTTTCTCTTTTCTTTCTCCTATTCTATTTCTCTTGGTCTCTTGAGGCTTAAAAATGGAGCAGTTTTCCCCCTCAAAGGATATAATCGAGGGAATACTGGATATTATGGAGTGAAAAATAAAGATTTTTTTCTTCTTCTCTACACACATATTTCATAAATTCGCTTATAGAAAGCGGCATGTTTTTCAATGGGAATGAAAAAAGCAGCAAGTTGCTAGATTTCTTCCTTAGTAGGTTTCCTAACGTTGACAAAAATGGAGCCCTTTCTCTTTTCCCCATTTTCCAGACAACAAACTGTAATATTGCTCTTTTTAAAGCTCATTCTCTGCTGGGATGAATGCACGGTTTCTCTTTCACAAAAGGTGAGCAAAGCTTGGAAAGTTTTCTTCAGAAAAAAGGAAAAACGCCTTTGTCTCTGTTAAAAACTCTTATCCGTACAAAATCTTAATGCTAAGTGGGCGAATGCAGTTTGGTAAAAATATTGAAAAGGTTTGTTGTATACTCGGTATCCTTCTTGAATTTTCGTACTCTATGGGGTAAAAATTCACAAGAGAAAAAAATACATAATCCAACTACGAGGCAATAAAGACTGCACCTTTTCTCGTCTTCTGTTTGATTGAGCTTACGACAAGGGAAAAACGATGCTTTCACTCATTCTCGTTGTGATCTTGTGAAAACGACATGTTTTTGCCGGAGGTCTTAGCTTTTTATACGTGCCTATAGTGCTCAAAATTTTTGATAATATGCGGTAAGTTGTTGAGAATCAACAGCACCGGAGAGATAAAAACTGGGTTAGAGCTGTATGGGGAATGATATGACTAGGAAAGGAAAAAGAGTAGCAGCTGAGTACTAATTCCTCTAGAGAGTGAAAAGCTGGTATGAAGTTTAGTACATGTGCGTATTGCTGAGGGTACATCACTGACATAAAGGGAGTTTTATATGTGCATTTACCAATATGTTATGCTATGCCTTATGGCACTATGTCATTTAATGTCATTTTAAACTAGTTGAAAATGTCCCCTTACATATAATACATATAGTCGGTGAAATTGTGGGTGAGTCGGTCAGTCAATTTTCATGTCGACGACAATTCACAGATATGCTCATATTAGTATTTCAAACGACAAGTATTTTGTGGGGTATCAATAAACAGATATGGTAATCTATGGTCAAAGGATGACGCGGTCGTAGAACATTTATTCGTAATTATGTTTAAAAACTGTTCATTGACTCATTTAGGAGCAAACCTTTTAGGACATAAACTAACGTTAAATTAATTATATACCTTTTTTGTGTAAAAAATATATTTATCATCTTTTATATATGGTAATGGTAATGCAATGAATTCTCAACCAGTAATCAAATTTTTATCTTAGCATAGAAAGTCAAGAGAATGACAGCAACTGAATAATATAAAAACGATACCAAATGTTTTGTTGACTATAATATGAAACCAGTGAGGTATGACATGACACATACTCAGTACGCACCGAGTCTACCGAGTTTCTAGCATAGTTCTCTACATATTCTTTTTCACCAGAGTTTACTGTAGGAGACAATAACAACAACGTTCTTTTGACATGAATTGAAGTGGATATAAGGTATGTCAGCAGAATGTTGTATAATGTAATATAATAATATAGGTTTTTCTCTGCTCCGTCTCACTATTTTCACATTGTCACAAAACAGCTCCAGTCCCTTTTCTCTCTGAAGGGAATGGAAAACTGTGAGTGAAAGGATAGGAAGACGAGTACGCGGTCCATATGAAGCACTTTCACAAGAGGATGAAGTAGGAAAACTTTTACTTCTCATGTATTATTACTAGGATGAAAGGATGGTGTGGAAAATCTATATATTCTTCATACATACTTATACACATTCTATATGGTTGGATGCATGGATGGATGATAATAATAATGGCAGTGATTCAAGCATTATAGTGCCACAGCCGCTAACAGGTCAACAGAGGTTCAAGTTATTTGAGTACATTCTCTGCTTTCAAACAACACTTTCTTCCTCTTCTGTATTTTCTCCACACATCAGTTTTAAACTTGATGCTATCTTGACTTGGAAGTATGCACGTGAATGAGTGAATGAAACGGTCCATATGGAACTACCTCCTTGTCATTTTGTTTTCGCTTTTTTCCCTTCTTCCTGTATCCTTATAGACTACCTATGTTTTCATTCAAATAGATTTACAAGGTGCAAGGACAAGGATAGAAACAAGAAATCTTATCATCGAACATCTACAGCTCTTATTATCTTATCTACAGCTCAACAAGGTATGCAACTCATTGACGCGAACAGGTTTTCTTTACAAAAAAAATATTTTGAAAAATATATATTTCATTAGAGATACTTATTATTAGGACATATTGAACGTAATTCGATGATTTATATTATTAGACATGGTTCCGATACATATTTGCACGTGCATCGAATAACAATCCTTGGCGTGCGTAGCATAAACGACTGCAATAAATAAAAAATCAAACTTGGAAATAAGTTTAGTTTGCTTCTTTCTGAAAACTCCGTTTTCAGTCATTCCCAAGCACATTTCCTTATCGTTGGTAAGTGCAACTTGAGTAAAAGATCTGTTTCACGAAGGAGAAAACGAAATCCCACATTTCACCACATCTAAATAACCTGGTGAGAAGCGAGAAGGATTAATATTAGTAGGCCTATTACACCAGAAGTTCTCAAGAAGTCCCACAACTTTTGTTTGGTGTTCTTTATCCAATTTCTTCTTGTTCCTGCTAGGTATACCGTGATCGACTGAAGAGAAGGTGAACAATTGTATCCCATCCACCTAGGTTTCAAAATTCCATGGTATGGTAAATAAAATGAAATGGTAATGGATGTTCCGTCTCACCTTCATTTCTAGTGGGTTAGAAATACACACACAATTCCACCTATCATGGTACTTGTACAAATGATATTAGTACTTCTTTATTGCTCTTGTGACAGAGTTTTTTTCTGATCTTTTCTCATCCACGTTCTACGTACGAGTAATACACATTTATGATATAATGCATCCTAAGCCTATGGAGAGCTGACTTTCCCATTATATTCAATTTTATGAGACGCAGTCGTGCAATCACAATCCATTCATTTTTTATCCGGATGGATGAAGAAAAGACAAGCGGAGATAAAAACGACGCCTCCGACTCCTTTTTATGACTGTTCTGCAAAATTTTCCTCTGGATTTTGCATATTCCATCGAGCTATACTTTGCATCATGAGCTTCCACCAAGTGAACGCTTGCTTGCTTGAAGTATGCTTCTTCTAGAGGGAGGATAAAAGGGAAGATATGAAGGGAAATAGCATGGACATTACTTTTTTCACTTTTTTATTTCGATCCCATTGTTCTGTTCCGCTATGAATATCCGTTGTTAACTAGCTATACGGGTGCTCTGGTTGAGAGAGTAACAATGAAATCCACGATTACATAAAATATTATTAGTTTCTAGATTAATATTACTGTTCTCTGCAACATTTCAGCTTGCGTCATCATCATTTCTGGGATGTAGTGGATTTGAATTGGATGAAAGTTGGAATTTTTTATGGTTCAATTTCTCTCATAAAAATGTCAACTTTCCTCTCGAGCATTTATTGGAGAGCTTTTATGATCGATCAAATATTGCTGAATAATGCGTATTACGGTTAGAAAAAAGGGCGCTGTTTTCTACAAAAAAATAAGCGTTTCGTGGGGGAAAACCCATCCAAACTTATGAATGCAATACTTTCTAATTGAACTTGGTCAATAAAAGGTAATATGATGATTTCGGGATATTATAAATTTCCATTGTAGAAATGGGATTGGCTGTTTTACCTGAGTTAAGACAAAATCCAAGTACCCATTTCCATTTACGCTTAGAAACGTATTCCGAATATTAAAAACGATATCTTAGAATCATATATAGTGATATTGATATGTCATATACATAGACTTCTCTTTTATTTTTTTTCCAGGTGTTCTTCAAACATGACGAGAATTTAAATTGCCCTAATTTAAAATTGTGAACGGTGCAGTTTTATTACGTTGTTCGAGCAATATACTGTTTCCATATCGATTTCGTTCAAATTTCCGGCATGAGTAACGTGATACCATAAACTTACATATACACGTCGTGATATACACTACACACCGAATATCTTTAAATCCATAACACGATGAGGTGTCTTTTCTTATATGTACTAAAGTAAAAGCAAGCTAGCAAGAAGCGCTCATAGAATTGGAAAACGTTAAGTATAAGTATAAGTTCATTCGTTATCGTCCAATTTCCGGAGTTACTCAGACTCATAGTGCACTTGTGACAATGTCCACTTCACACAAATTTTCTACGCTGAGTTTTTATGAATGTTTACGTTTAAGTTGGCCGTGCATATGACGCATACAGAAGTTAATCATATCATGAGAATCTGAATGCAGTTTTGGAATATTTGATCCCACCCCGTTTGAATATAACCTATAACCTTGAGATATCGCACAAATTTCAAACAAACCATTGGACGCTGCTCAATTCTTCTTTACCAAAGAAAATTTAAAGGCACAACGCACAAGTTATGTTATGTCTCATGAATAGTTTTACCATCCATTTTTTGAAATAAACATTCGTCCGAGGCGTTATTGTAAGACATGAAGCGTAAAGTGTAACAAAGAAACCTTAAACTTATGCATACTAGCGTGTATTTGCAATGTATGGTGTAAAGTAAAGTTTGCGGGGACTAGTTTTACAAACAATAACTTTCGAACCATTCTTTACTTAAGCTCATCAAAACGACACGATGAGTATGACTTAAGAAGTGCGAAGTTCCGACCACTCATTCAGCTCTCACATATAGGTGTAGTTGATAGGGAGGGAATATGGACTACCTACCTACTTATGTTAGATAGATGTGCTTAAACTTGCAGATGCAGAGTATATGAGAATAATAAAAGGGGGACATTTTTTGACAATCTTTTAAGAAACCGGATGCAAAAAGTATTTGGCACATCAGAAGGAAGTTACATTCTAAAGTACTCAAATATATATCTTTTGTTCGTTTCGTTTTGAAAATGAAAGTACCGTGAACGCCGTGAACAGTCAACATATCACTTCAACGATTACGACTTTATGACTCGTACTGTTATGACATGTGTAAATAATTTACTATTTAAATACCGTTTTGGTTTTTATCTGTATTTCCGCAGAAAGGGTTGGTAATTACTATTTTCCCGTTGCAAGTGGTAATTTGAAATTAATTTATAGTAAAGTAAAGTAATTTGAAAAATGTCAATTTAAACCTAAAAATTTAACAACCGCAAACCGATGACGTGTTATTTACAAAAGAAATGACCAAAGCTTTTTTGGTCATTTGCTGAAACTAAAGTGATAAATCGTACGATGCTTTAAAATTATACCTCACAGATCCCAAGAGTCACAAGACAGGTATTTTGCTGATTGCATAAAAATGACCAAAGCTTTATGGTCATTTGCTGAAACTAAAGTGATAAATCGTACGATGCTTTAAAATTATACCTCACAGATCCCAAGAGTCACAAGACAGGTATTTTGCTGATTGCATAATTATAGTTTGTCCTTTAATACCTACTTGCTGTCATGTAGTACAATGTACATGTACATGTATGTAACTGTAACCTGTTACATTCGTTTTTTGTTTGTAAATGGCACAGTAAGTGACTCATCCTAGGCTTTCACAAGTTTGCACTTTACTCTATAAACTAATGACAGCAACTGAGCCCAATCCCAACCCAACTGCTGGATGCGGATGGGGATGGAGAAGAGTGGTTAACTCTGTTGAGCTTAAAAATTAAATGCATAGACATGTAACCTCTTTCAAAGAGAAGCTTTTCTTTGTCGATGATGAAGAGGTTTGTTGGAGGGAGAGGTCCTTCCTTTGCCTGACCTCAAATTCTAAATCAAAATCCGTACACATGCAAAATATGAAAGGTGTTGAGTCTGCTAGTTTTTAAATACAATGATTTTTTAAGAATTACGTCACGAAAATTCCAAATCTTTAACTTTCCTCTATTGTCCTTCACCGGATATTACAACCTGATAATGTTGTGTTTAGTAACGGACCTTATTTAAAGTTTTTCTCACATCGAAAGTCAACTCATTTCCATAAAAGAACCCAACTCTCTCTATTTCTTTATGTTAGTATGCAATTCTCTCTCTTCAATTCACAAAGTCACCCATTCCTTTTCCAGTTATCATTGAAGTTATAGCTGGATTCAAAATGGGCTTCAACAAAAAGATCTGTAGTTGTATATTATTAGCTATTTTTGTTATACCTGCTAGCTACGGAACTTCGTCAATTGCGAATACTGATTTGGCTCAAAATAAGAAATATTTTCCATTACAAAGTCGACAAGTTCCTGTGGAAAGTTCCAATCAGATGTTCAATCCTAGTGTTTCAAAAAGCGATAAGGGTGGAAACGTTATTTTCGATGACAATGTCGCCTTCGGTCCAACTTCCGCTACAGATAACCGAAATAAAAGAGACTTCGCTACACTGGGAGACAAACATAGAGACTTCTCAAATGTTGCAGCCGGAGGGTATCTTCAGAATCATAGGCTCGAAGGATCATTATCACCGGAAGTATTGCCAGCGTCAGCAGTAGTTGCTGCAACTACGGCCGCTATCTCTTCCAACTTCATTG
The DNA here is from genome assembly GCA_027743935.1 of Sinodicranocentrus sp. ZH6. NCBI lineage: Eukaryota > Metazoa > Arthropoda > Collembola > Entomobryomorpha > Entomobryidae > Sinodicranocentrus > Sinodicranocentrus sp. ZH6. The sequence continues at coordinate 50,164 of JAHZNA010000249.1, forward strand.
ACAACGATAGTGAGAACAGTCAGCGAATCCATTCCGCTACTGGTCTGGTAGCTGACTCTTCCATTACTAGGACAGGACAAGGTCGAACGTATCACGTACAACCAAGTCGATATCAAAACCACCATGGCTGGGCGTCTAATTCCGGTTCCTGCCAATTTTCATGCTCAACGGGTAGCTTTGGTGGAGGAGCTACTTGTTGTCAACAGAATTATGTTCAATGCTGCCCGAATTCTCATCAGGAACAATGGAATTTTCAAAACCTACATCACGGGCGAGGCTACATTGATGGAGGAGGTGGAAACTTGAAAGGAGGCTACGCTTGGGGTACACAAATTTAATTAAGCATGCATGTTTTAAATGTAATGCTCATTCTGTAGAATTATTGTTTTCGGGTTTGTAGGCTCAGTTCCATACAATCCACCACCAATCGTTAAACCTAACCTCTGTCATCCGCAACCCCACCCAGGTCTTATTGGTCCACCCGCCCACGGAGGTTCATTTATTCACAAAGGAATCGAGACAATCAAACACAACATTCAAAACATTGGACATATATTTAAAAAAGATCATGTTCACGGTGGCTGGGGGGGTGGGGGAAATGGTGCATCTGGTTACTATTTTCACCGAAGAGCGGATGATGGAATTTTGGAGGAAAGCAAAGACCACGGTATTAATATAGCGAAGAAAAAACGACCCGCCCGTAGTGTAAACAACGAATTACACCACCGTAGTGGTAGTGTTTTACAAGTAGTACCATGTCCTGTTTACTCAGTTCCTCAGACACTCGGGTGGCATTCAACTCGACCATACAGCGCAGGCTTAGGTAGTCTTATTGGATGGGCGAGACCTGGTAATCAAATTCATACAGGATCTATAGGAGTAGGTGGATATAATAATCTGTATCAACAGCATTATCAACATGGGATTTCGAATGCCAATGTTGGATATGGTTGGGGTTGGGGCGGTAGATCAAATATATGTCAGTTGGATCACGAATGTCCAGGTAAGCTTCCCTTTGCATCATGTTTACAATCTTTATAAACTAACCCATGAACCTCATTTTATTGAGTTCATGTCAGCTACACGTTTACAACTATAAACTACCAAACTATTTTATGGATTAACCTGATACTACTTTAAATATTCTTCGCAGGAACCTTGCGATGTTGTAAGGGTGTATGTCAAGTTGCCCCACACAATTAACATTAACGTGCAACGGAACGTTAATTGTGTTACCCATGTCCGTTAAAACCACACCCAGCGATCGACGGCGAAGATAATTCATTTTAAATCAACAACAATAATCATAAAAAAGTAAAGTTTTAAAAATATGCTCCGCTGAGTTTCAAGTAATTCAAAAATAAAGATTTTACAATAGAATTATTTTGTGACGATGTTTGACAAATGTATGCAATGAATCTGGGGATTTATGATCTATATCCTTACAATACTAATATGTAATTTTAATTTATTTGATCACATACTGGAGACTGGTAGTTTGTGCTGTGCTTGATAAAATTATGAATTATGGTTGTGTTTGTTTGCCGTTTTGATAAATAAAGCATGTACAACTACAACTTTCTTCGCAAACATGTCTTTGAACAAAATTGC
>JAHZNA010000250.1:0-15009 GCA_027743935.1 Sinodicranocentrus sp. ZH6
GACGGTAGTCGGTAGCTGGATAGAATCCGCATCCCTGCTTCATGTTGAGCAATTGCTATTTTACAAAACAAACAAGCGTTTGATTGGAAGTTGCCATTTTCCCAGAAATTATATTTGGATTTTCCCCAGTCATAATTTTAAAATCGCTTTATCATCCGGTACTGACATTGAATTTTGCTTAACTGCTTGGTTATCATGGAGTTGAGTTAGGATTTGCAGCCAATTCAATTAGCTGTGTAAATCATTCGAAAATGAAATGGGTAAAAGTTACATGGATAATACTGAAACTTTTAATATTTATTGATGACAAAGGAAAAGGCACAAAATTCAAGTAATTATTGGCGAGTATTGCATGCCCAACTGCATCAGAGATTAAATGCCTACACCATTTATAAATTCGTTTTATTTTGGCAACGGACACGCCGCCATCCCCCAACATGCATTACTTACAAGTAACAACTCATCAAATAAAATTAGATCACCAGCCCGTGTTGTGTTTCGTATAAAAGAGATAAAATTGGCGACCATGTATCACAACCTGATAGCGATATCACGCTCTACTCCTCACATCCTCATTTCTATAACACGCTGTGCATTTTGTCATCTATCCACTTTCTTGGCTCCCGAATGGCTCTCCATGAAAGTTTATTAGGGCCTTGGTTGCCGCACCAGTAAAACTAGAGACCAGTACTCTCCCCTCATTTCTCTTCCCACATCCATGCAATTTCCAAAGAGAATGTGATGCAATTGTAAAGTGATGATGCTGACATTGCTCCTTCCCGTGTATGTCATCTACACATACTCATATTAGTTCCTGTTTATACAAGTGTATATGTCGTACAATTTCGTGAAAACTAATCAAGAAAAAGAATAAAAAGGAGGAGAATGCTCCTTCCCGTGTATGTCATCTACACATACTCATATTAGTTCCTGTTTATACAAGTGTATATGTCGTACAATTTCGTGAAAACTAATCAAGAAAAAGAATAAAAAGGAAGAGAGGATCTTATATTTTTGGCTGCAGTGGCGATCTTTCAACTCACAGGGTTTCCTCTCTCACCAACTCACACAAGTGGCGGAGGAGAGGGAGACAAGGAGCGGTAGCCCATAAAAAACTCGTACGATATGATCCAAATTAATTTTTGCTTCTTCCACCACTCTCACCAACTCACACAAGTGGCGGAGGAGAGGGAGACAAGGAGCGGTAGCCCATAAAAAACTCGTACGATATGATCCAAATTAATTTTTGCTTCTTCCTCTCCTCCCCGTCGTCGTCTGTACTCGATCAAATTGGGATCTCCTTCTGAAAATCTTGACGCGAGTGGAATACATATAAATGGAGGGAAAAAGAAATGTGCAGGTTTCACCTGCAAAGATTGTGAGTTTGTTTAAAGGATTTCCCCTTTTGCATGAGCCAACATTTGGCATGTTTTATGAATTAGGTGAATTTTCCCTGTGAAACATTCGTCATCATAAAGACATAAAACAATGAGAAGGGACTTGCTGTGTAACTTTGTATGAATATATTGTCGATTGCAGACCAAAGTTAAGGTTACATAGGTCCGTATAATGGTATAAAACAGCGGAATTAATAATTCAATATTGTTCAGTTTTGGTACATCAGTGATTCGGGAAATGCAACTATTCACAGTACGTCACAGGTACAAGGTAAGGGTTAATCATTCATTCACACATTCATACGCCAGGGGAATGTTTAGCACACCTAAGTACCGCGTCCTTCTGGTTGTGGTACACCGTGCAAGCTATGCTACAAAACAGGTGAGTAATGACAAGGTATTTATGTCAGTCAAGAGCTCTCAAGTAATGAAACCTTTGCTGTCTTATTGCATTGTCTGCGTACATGATTGAAAATATTATTCACATTTACTTTGGAACCAGACCAGACGGAAGAAAGTAATGAATGGATGTTTTAACCTAGATTTTTCAGAAAGAAGCCTCACAAGAAAATCTTGTACATAATTTTTCTTCCCGTTAGTTCCTCCCTTACCCTGTGATATTTCCCTTGTTATGATTGCAAACAGCAAAAAAAAAGTTAAAGAGAGACAGAGACATATAGAGAGATTCAGTTTTTGTGGGAAAGTTTGCAGGTTGTGGTGAGACTAAGAGTGCTTGTAAGAGAGAAGGGAAAATGTACAAATGTAAGATTTTTTATGTTATGACATGGCATTGAGAGAAGAGGCAATATTATTCTTTCACCAATTCCCATTTCCTCTTCTCCCACTGCTCTGTTTCTTCTCGCAAAAAAGTTTGTTTTTGCTTTGGTTGTTGTACTGCAAAAACGATCCACCTCTTTGCCATAATCATCATCATCATCCATCTCCATTACCACAAGTCGTTATATTCACTCATCGCATCACACTTGTTTCCATCCCTCCCTCTTTCACTTTCCATCCTCTCTTGCTGCTGTTGTGAAGAGAAAATATAGATAAAACCGTTTTGTGGTCTTTTAGAATCATCACTTCATCCTGTGTATACATCGACAGACCAGTGGATGCATCCTTCCTTCCTGAGATGAGGAGATGGTTTGAGCCTATTATTATTGCTATTACCGTGATGGCATGATTATTGGTACCTGCCGTTTTCAACCCGAGCTGCTGACTTCTATACATTCGTAAGTATCTGTATACGTATTATTGCATTATGTATAACGTACTTGTTCTTTCTCCACACTACAGATTGTAGACTGCGTAACAAGGACAATTCAATGTTACGTTTATTTTCTAAGGTTTCCCCTCTCTGGCAATAATGATAAGAGAAAGAAAGCCAGCGTAAGCTGATGATGACCCAAAAGTTTTCTTCCAATAACTTCCACATATATTTGAGAGGATGGAGAGAAAAAAGAAGAAAATAACTTTATTATGCTCTTTCCTTATACTCCTCAAAACTGGGAAACACGTTGGCGGGTGTACACGACAGGAAATTAGGAGAATGAGAGGATATTTGAAGATGCTCTACGACAAATACACTGGCTTGTTTAGGTATTGTGGTGTGCGGCGTGGCTGTGGAGCCGACAGTTTTATGCCTTATGTGTTTTGTCCTTGTATGTGACAAGGCTAACAAAAATAACCAAAATGTAATTATCCCCATAATACAATCAAACGGTGTTGCTTTTTTCCTCACATAGCGAGGCGGGTGTGTTTGGTGATTACATTTGGTAGAGAGGAATGTGGCCACTAGTTTGGGAATCCAGACTTTGTGGAAACTTTGTTCACTTTTAATTGAGTGAAATACTAGTTTGAGAAGACCCACGGAGAGAAAAAGGTTACAATGGAGAAAGTTTTTCAAGGTAGAGAGCACACAATGCGGGGGATACTGCAAATCTAAGCAGAAAGTTGTTTTCACTTGTGAAGGAACTCCATTGAAATAAAACTGACTTTCTCAAGAGATTCAGTCAGAACTCAAGGTCGATGAGATGATGCACTGTCGCATTCCAGCTTAGTATGTTTGTCTCTTTCTCTCCCTTCTTTCCCAGTCGCACATTATTTTGAAAGGAACAAAGGCTGAAAGAGAGAGATATAGGTTTTGTGGAGATAGTCGTAGAATTTCTCCCTTGTGAAAACATTTTCATTGGATGATGCAAGCAATTTGTTTGAAATACGAGCACTTTGTGTCACCTCCAGCCAACCATCTATTTTCCCTATGAGATCTAGAGCAAAGGCGCATCCACGTAGAAAAATTCTCTTTCATATGTAAACGATTTCGAATTCACTTGAATTTTAATCCCTTCTTCCTGAGAGTCTGTGAATTTGTTTTTCGCAAGTTTACCCGTTGAATTTTGTGCGGCCTACTCAGAGCAGGTTGTCTAAGGATAGGAACTTGAAAAGCAATTTTCATTTTAAATAAAATAAATGAGTCATTTTTCTCTCATGAATAACCTCAACTCTTGTCACATTCCCAAGAGTTTAGTGTTTCCTCTCGTAATGGAAAATATTTAGATATTATACTGTCATTTGATAAAAGAACATATACAAAATAAAACCTTCCTTCTCTTCAAGTTGCCAGATTTTTTCATCTGACATACCCCACATCACCATCTTCCCTTTTTGCACACAAAAGCCACACAATGTTTATTTACCTTTTCCCCTCTTGAATTTATTTAAGTTTTTTCCTTGTGAGCGATGAGAGAGAAAATCTTTGAGAAATCCTATTTGCTTTTATATGTCGTATAAACGAGTCCGCTTAATATTATTACAAGGAGAGAGAGAAAGGACAAGAAGCCTTTTTGCAAACCAGCAAGTGAGTATATACATTTATGCTCATCTTGTTTGCCTTCAATTTTCTCTATTTTTGCACATGGTGAACTAGTGAACCATACAGCAGGGTTTTTTCCTTCTGTTCCTCTCACAAAATGGTTCCATTCTTCTATTTGGGAAGCCACTTGATCGCCACAATGAGCAGACTTGTGAGCTCTTCCACTCTTGCCCGACATTGGTTCTCCTGCTGTGCTAGTATCACAGAAAAAGATTATATGCCTAATAACTAATAACCCTTATGCAGACATATATACTAACGGGATATTTCCACGAAGCCGTATGAATGAACGATTTACCTAATATATTCATTCCTCCAACCATTGTGCGATAGTTCTGCGGAAAAGTCATTCTTTTTCCTTACTCACCACCACACGTCAGTCAGCCCACTTGATATAATAACGTGTGCTCTAACGCACATTATCATGCATAATATTACACATAATATTCAATTACACTACGTTCCATTCCTTGTCATTCCATTTATTTTCCAGGGCGCTGAGCCCAGCTATTTTCATTTCAGAGAGGAGAAAATCCTTGCTTTGTGAGAGAGGACTGGACGGACGAGTTGAGGATAAAGTGAAAGCAGCGAGGGAAACTGGAAAGCTCCGGTACATTATTAAAGTGACTGACGTCAATAAGCTTCATTGGATTTCCATAAGGTAATGATGTAGCCGAGTGTATGGATATCAACCGACTATATGAAGTGGGTAAATATTCTCTCTTCTGTAAGCTATGTGGAAAGTCAAGTTGTGTTGTGTGACGCCTTAATGGAAGTGTAAACGTTATTATTAGTGAGTATAATAGCAGAAGTGGCATTATCACGCGGAATACATACCTACACTATAGGTAAACTGGTTCTGATGATGTTTCCCAGTAGTTGTTTTATTACCCGTACTTAAAATACCTTCGCCGTCAGAGGCTCCATCCTCATCCCACATTTGACACGACACAATAAATGCTTTTAACTCTATCCAACATTGTTTTCATTTCCCTGTGATTTGTCTTCAGTCACAAGTCACCTTGCCTTTCTCGAGAAAACGATATTGGATTGGGTGTTTTTACGACATGCAATTTCAAATGGACTACATTATTACTTTCACTCTGGTCCCATTATGTCAAGGATGATGATGTTTTGTGAGATGTCTGTGAGAAAAGGTCGTCTTTTGAGTTTAGCTGCTTCCTTTTCCATTTGCTTATTTAGTCAGGCCACGCACGCATAACAAATACAAATGGTAAAAATAAAGCTTGATGACAAAGGAGAAAGCCTGCTCTTTCCAAAATGACCTGGGTAAGTGCAGCATAGGATTGATTTGGGGAAATTGATGTTTACACGAGAACAGCAAATATGTGTGTATTCACAGACCAGTTTTGTTTGTGGGTTTGAGTATATGTGACCGCGTATATATGCTTGTCAGTGCAGTGGATTCCCTATCTTTGCCTTGTTTCGTCGTTGGGAAAATGTACATCTCAAAAAGAGACTGACACATGGCAACAAAGATGGATTACAGTGAAAAGCAAGCGTCTTAAAAAGCTATACTTGTCGTGTCTGTTTATCGTGTCAAAAATTTCCACACAAAAATGTGTCAGAAGGGTGAAATACCTGTAAGTGAGGCAGTTGAGTCTGGTGTCGTGTGTGCATGCATGATAAAAGGTGATTTTTCTTGTAACATTATACCTATATCGAATATGTACTTGTCATGTTACACACTTGTCCTTTTTTACCACAAACATTTCAACTGTTTCATCTTGCTCCACACATGGCACTCCAGAGAGAATGTGGAGTTAGGGAGTTGAGTGAAACATTTGATTTTTTGTGATGTTGATGGACGAGGTGACATGCGTATGCATGACCAAACAAGAGATGGAAAATGTCACAATATAAAATGCAAATTTCTCAGTTATTCTCGTACAACTGTTACTGCTACCTAGTACTATTCCATGTGGACTAGGTGAAACGACATGTTGCCCTAGGGGTTTCTTTTCACTGGTAGAGGAACAAGGTTAGGAAAAATTATGCATATCAGATTGAACATTTCAAGGATTTAAGTCCACCGCGATTGCAAAAACCCCTTTACCATTTTGTTTGAGGAAAACCCTTTATCCATAAAAATCAATTGCATTACGACTATTCGGAATGGTGATAGAAGAGATTTTTCCAGGAAAAAATATTTCAACAAAGAATACATATCATAGAGGGAATTTCAAAGATTTTTCAAGAAATTTCAATCTGAGTTGGGTAAAGGTGAAAAGGATAGGAAAATATTGGTATGCTCAGTCGAACCTTTTTCTGAATGTGTGTTGTCTTCTTTAAGAAAGAAACCAAAGTGTTCTTTAAGTGTTCAACCAACGAAAAAGTCATCCATTTTAAGAAAGAAAAAGTCCACTCACAACCAATATAAGGTACGGAAAAGGTGAAATGTGAAAGTCGAGTGGTTTAATTGAAGAGTCCACATGGGAGATAAAAGTGCTCTCAGGTAAGATGGGAAATACATATAAGGTAATTTGAGTGGAGTGGAGGTTACCCATACCAAGGAGTCTCTCAGATATTCCCTTGACCAGCAAAATGGAGATAAGTGGAAATATCCAAGACAAAGGAGAGTAGATAAAAGAGAAGTGTTGGAAAGGTGAGGAGCAAGTGGAGTAAGCATTCAAATTGATGGAATTAAGTATGGACCAGCGTATACATAAGTACATAGGTGAATCCATTGTGTTCGTACTTGAGTGTCGTAACAATTATACGTATTTGTAGGAACTATGAATACCAACAGGTTGACCCAAATGAAAAAGGCAAAGTCTTTCCTTTTTAAACGTCGAATATGCGATCCGCATCATTTCATTACTATCCTAGAATTTTACTCCCATTTTGAGAGAAGCAAACTTCCGCGAGTCCTCGTTTTTTTGCTCAATCACTTTGTTCAAATGTCTTCGAATAGGAAAATAGAGGGTGAAATAAAGGAGAACAAAAGGACGCAAAAGAACACCAAGTTCCACCACAGCTTCTCACCCTCTAACGATGCTTGTGGTTTGTCTTTCTCAGAGATACTTTAATTGAGCAGGTGCGTTCACTTCCGTGTTTTCCCAGAGCAAGTGGAAAAAGTCCTTTTCCTTTACGTACATTATTCTCAGCGTGTGGAAAATCTCATTTCCTTGGGTGATTAAAATCCAATTAATTTCCCCGTCTTGTTCTTTCTATACAATTTCAGTGGTGTGACTGCCTGCTCAAAAGTTTTGGTTTCGAAATTCATGCAAGTACTCCAATTTCTCCATGCATAATAACTGGCTTAATTAAATGCGTCGTGAAAAAAATTGAGCAGAAGCTGGAGGATGTGGGGGAAAATCTGCTCACATAGATTTTCCTTTGAAAAAGGGTGTCGCATCCAAATAACAGATGCAGATTGCGAAGTCTGATCACGGTACAACCTCGGGTGGTGGCATTTGTCTCCTGGGATTACACTGCGGAGAACAAGTGTGAAAAAAGTGCCTGGAGGACTGACTGAGGTTGAAAAGAAGTTTTACATGCGGAAACCACCATTCACTTGTCATGCAGGAATATGAGAAAGAAAGCATAAAAGAGGAAATGATGTGTACGTGTGTTGTACACACAACTCTAAGATTAGCAGAGAGTGTGAGAAGGAAAGATGGTTGGAAAAGATAAAGGTGTTATAATGCATGGTATCTCCCCCTCTCTCTCTCATCTCCCGTTTCCTTCGATATGTTTGCATTTTCTTCTAGTCGACTTAAGCTCTTGCTGACATCATTACACACTGACTGACTCACAACATGAGTGCAAAGATATGGATCACTCTTTGTACGCCTTTTTTTCTAGAAGAAGGAAGATGACGATGATAGCTAGTCCTGATGTGATGTGTTGATGTATGTACCTATGTTTAATACTTTGTATAGTGAAAAAAGTGGTTTACGGCGACGGATGTGTGGATTGACTGTGAGCTAATCTACGTAAATAAACTTTTCCGAGCTTAATGTCAAGTTGGGGAACAGAGTGGAGAGAGAAAAATTTCTTGTCGAAAAATAGTCCTCACTTAAAGTATACATTATTTGAAGCTAGAAAATTTACCTTCAAAAATGAATTCTACTAGTTTTTCCCTCATGTTTTGTTCTTGTTCAACGTATCTGTGGGTTGGCTTTGATTCAGTTGGAAATCATTGTTGAGTTTTTTATATATTAATTTAAGTCTATTCAAATCTTGGATATGCATGTAATGAGAAATAGTTTTTGTTCCACTGCAAGAATTTTATAGCGGAAAGATAAGAATGGCATTTTCATATTTTAAGCAACAAGACAAATCATAGCATGTCTACAGGAAAATGTACACCGATAGGAGTACACGCTGTCAGTAGTCTTTCAAAAAGCCTATATATATACCATTAGGTGATAATGTATGCACAGGATTTTGGCAAAAGTACAAAATCTTTTCGGAGACAATGACTAAGTAAACCAACTTACTCGACTAGACAATGAGTGAAATGGCCCACAAGAATTAACAAATGAAACAGACAACGAAATACCCCACCGCATAACTTAATCGCTGTGTGTACCTATCTCGTTGTTGTTTCTGTAATCTAGCTGAAGAATGACAGGATATTGAGTTCTTTTAAAAATCACACTAGAAAGGTCTATTTGCCAAGCAGTCAATTAAATTAGCGCCGTCCTGCGAGGAATTTCGGAGTTTGCTTGGTTTCCTTTTGTAAAATCGGTGTGAATGATGCAATAAAAACAACTTTAGAGTTTTAAATATCTGCGAAAATTGAATATTTTAATCATCATATCTACACTTTGGTGTTTTTGAGGATTCCTAGAGTACACAATTTTACATGCATTTTTATTATATGACAGTGGTCACGTTTCTCCCTCTCCCAAGTAACGGCTGCATCAATTTTTATATAAATATCATCAATTGAAAACTAACTAAGCCATGGAAGTGTACAGACCAACAGACCATTGTTTTTTAAATATTGGTTGTAACCTAATTAAAACCATGATTTAAACTTTCTTTAATGCATTGTACATGACAGATTTTGTTACAGCAAAGGAACGCCTGGTTCTGTATTTAAATTAGGGGCATTGCTACCTTTCGGGTAAAGGAGTCGTCATTTATTCAAATGAACTATGGTCGCTCATAAATGGCACCAAAGTTAAAGCCAAGCGGCAACTCCCATGTGTTTGTCTTGGATTTTAAATAATTAATGGCTTATAGTTCAATTTAAACATAAAATTTTCCTCACATGTCAACATTTAAAATCTAGCAGGAGATTATAGCATAGGATGTTCCCTCTCCCGAAGCGAGGGGTCACAACTAGTTTGACATAAGCTTCTGTATTTTTGCTCAAATAGATTTATTCCCTATTCCAGTCTATACCCTAATAGTTATTGTTCAACCCTCTTCTCTGAATAAAATGAAATTTTTTCCTGTTGGTGCTATATCGCTTGAGGATTTTATGATTTGGTATTGGCACAGTGATTTTTTTTGAAAGCGTACGCCTTCAGCATTAGAGTAAAAAGATTCAAGTTGCATATTAATATTATCCCGCAAGCAAATGCAAAGGAGATCATCTCGTCTTAATCTTGACTTTTTACACAACACTCCTTTCTTCCAAGCGACCGGAGATAAGAAAAAGACGGAAGTAAAGGAGAAGCTACATACAGCACTTCTCACCCACATTCTCCTTTTAATACTCATAGATAGGTATATATTTTTGTTCAATGTTATTGAACGTCTGAGAAGCATATAGGGAATTTCTTCCTCTCAAGATTTGGACTTATACCTAGCAGAAAATCTTCTCTTGAAATGCTAGCCATCCTAAGCGAGTGCAAGTAAAGTTATATCAGAATTGCATGATTGCATTGGGTGAGCTTTATAATATAAAGGCCAATCAGCTTAAGCTTTATCAGAGATTTCTGGCTTCTTTTCCATCCATCCAATCTCCTTCCAGATGTTAAACTTTGTGCATACGTATATACCGAGGAGATTCTTGGCTACCTCAAAATACCCACATATCTTGATTCCCCTTTTTATCAAAGTGAATGCTATCCAAGAGTCACTTGTGATCGTCAGAGATCTTAATTTTTTTCTCCTCTGACGAAAAAGCCACTGGCATGGCAAATATACACACACACGTACGTAATTGGAGTGGGAATATAATACAAGGCGGAAAAAAGACCCGCTTGTATTCCCCATCATGTAGCTAGAAGAGTTAAACACGGTGTTGGTGCTTTATCATGATGATATCAAATATTTTGCGGTATTCTTTTTCATCCTTTATACCTCCACGCAAACTTTTTTTTCTCACTCGCGTCTCTTTTTTATTTCCGTTACAGAAATAAGACTGACACGGAGACTATAAATATCAAGTGAGCCAAAGTGAAAAAAGCAATTCTAGCTTAACTCCATGCTCCCGTGTCATGCTATAACACACCGGCCAAAAAATCCATGTACGTATTGAAGGTATATGCATAGGTGTTCGATATACCTACAATTCCCTCATGCGTAAGTACATATATTTTGTCTGCGAAATTATCCCCAAGTATAAAAAGAAAAGTTTAGAGAAAGTGGTTTTAATAGTAGTATACGTCAAATGTACCTATGTCTAATAAAGCCAGCAGTAGTAATAATAACGCAAGGCATTATTTTCATGATCGTTGATCACGATATCAAGGTATTTTTCACATGTGCTTTAAATGTAACTCCCAAGCTCGCTGTATATTTTTTATTTTTTTTAAATGATAGGTTTTGTTAAAGTATTTTTCTATTCACGGTACATTATCTATACACATATACTACCACCTAGAAGTTATTTCCGATGAGCGACTTGAGTATTCTTTTATCAGAATAAGAAGAAAAAAATTAAGTCAAGGCAGCGAATTTTTTGAACCGTGGTTTGAGAAATGTAAAAGACCGAGGTAACTTTGTCACAGTGACTAACCTCTGATTGATTCATGATATGCACAACACGACACAAAAAGCAGAACACCGCGAAAGACACTAATTCACAATGGCATTATTATATTATCCGAGAATGTCAGATAGGTCGAATATTACGTATTCCATTTCACCCATATCAATTCCCCAGCTATGCAGCCCCAATTTTATTAGTCTTGATGGAAACATAAGTACGGCGTAGCAAGCGCGAGACTATTTATTTTTCTTATTACTTATTATGTCATAGGAATAGGACGTAGTATACCTCCACCGTGCATATTTTCTTCACCTGTGACATTTTCACGGTGAAGCAAACCTAATATCATTGTTTACAGTTGAGTAAAGAGTAAATTGGTACTTGTAGATTGAGAAATGTACGCAGTTTCTCCCAAACAATTTCCCATCTTTACAGGTTTCATTCCCTGTCGACGAGGAGAATGGAAAAAGGCACAAAGTTACTGAAAATTGTAATAATGAGGATGGTGGCGAGGTAAGAAAATAAATTATAAAAATGTTTGTTTCCATTTTCCCCCAATAGAATTATATATGGTTAGCTGTGAGAGAATTTGTCTGGGGAGTAAAAGTATAAGAGCATGGTCTCGTTAGTTGTAGCCCAAGTCTAGGAAATGTAATTAGCCAACGAGCTCTGTCAACTAGTTTCATTTTTCACTCCATCTTGTGAAAATGTAATTTTGAGAAAGTGACAAGCATACATTTTCTTTCGACTACATATTCCCCTCAGTTTCTTCTCTGTAGGGAGAAAACAAACATAAACTTAAGTGGAGGAATATAAAAGAGCCAGAGAATGCGTGACTAATTCATGGAATAGGGACAAAATACACGAGGAGACATGAAGTGCGACAGTGTCTTGGGAAAAAATACGGGAAAAGCGAATAAATAATGTTTGATGAAGTGCAATATACTTGGGCCCGTTCTCACAATGATGAAATCAAGAGCAATCCTTGTTCTGCTTCCCAAAGTGAACTCTTTCCAGAAAGAATGGCTATACGTTCTGAGAATGGGTAGTTTCACTTCTATCGCGGATAGTGTGATAGACACATTTTTCTCAAGTAGAAAACTGGATCTAATCATTTTCTCCTTGCTCTTTCTCAACAGGCTCTTTTTTCGCGTTTCGGAGCAAGTATAGAGGAAAGTTTAGGATGGAAAGAGGAAAATTCAATCCCGACGCAGCATCCTTTTAGAGAAAAAGAAAAGTGGAATAAGCAAGCGGAATGTGACTAAATGGCCAAATTATTCACAGATGCTACCATATCCATTATTGTACAAAATATCCATACCTTTATCTAAACTTCAGTCGACCAAACTCTTTTTGACCTTTTTTAGAAGAATGAGCGCAAATGTCTTGTTAGGAATGGCGTCCTTCAACGAAAAGATTTACCTATGAACCTCTTACCACCCACAAACAACTACTGGAATTTGTTGGGACATGCTGTTCGCCTCATGAAGTCACATCTGTATGCACGTACGTCGTCCAACTCGAAGAAAAATATATACCAATTTCTTATCTCAACTAGCAAAAATCCCTTTTCAATGGAAAAAATATCTGCAGTGCTACATTCATTCATATTGTGCTGGGCTCTCAAAGTAAATTTTATTTTCACCCTAAAGGCAAAGACTTAAAGATGAGACAAGAGTATCATGCATACATGACTGTTACTGTTATATAGCAGCCTTTCGTATCTCAATCAATTTCCCGAGCCGAGCTGCTTGTACTGATACATAAAATATGGAAAAATATTTCATCCCTCCTCTACAACTCAGCATATTGCAAGCGCAAATATTTTTCGACCATTCAACCATCAGAAATTTCAACAGGGCTGAAGACAAAATTTCTCTCTCTCTCTCTCTCTGTTGATCTAGAACTGCACACAAAAGGATGTTCAATATATGAATATTGACAAAACAAAAGATGTTGTCTGCAAACATTCGGAAAAATCCAGGCATGTTTCCCTCATATGATTGTCGAAAAAAATTCAATATATTCCAATATAAAATTGAGTTCACATATGCGGCACATATTTTTTTATCTCTGAATAAGAGAAAGGGAAGGGAATCTGCCAGAAGGGAAGAATCAGTTTCTGTTCACTTGCTCCTTCACTTTCATGAAGTAGCATAATATGTCAAAGTGTTTCACAAAGCTTGCCTTGTCACATGCATCTGGATTTTTTGTGCTGGTTGCTCAGCTCAGAGAGATTCTCAGCTTCTTGAGCATTTCATGCAAAGCTCTTCTTCTTTCGAAAACAAAAGGCATCCTAATTTTATTTTGTTGGGATGGCGAAAAGACTCATGCAAAAAGTGATGGAATTTCTCCACAACATTGCCCATGACAGGCAACAACATCACCGGCATTTGCTCACTGATTTCCTATTCATTATCATTTTACCCGGATATTCTCTTTAAACGTGGAAGAGTTTCAACTTGTTGTAGGATTGCTTCCTTCCTCAAAAAATTGTGATGAGGAGGATCTACAATGGATCATAATGGAATCCCAGTAATCCGGCTATTGCACTGCACATTATATAACTAAGATAGAATAAAATCCTTTTACATCTGTTAAAACAAAGTGCTATAAGGAAATTCTTTGTCTTTTTAAACCGCATTTAGTTTGTTCGTGAGCTTACATTTGCATGTCACCTTGAACACATGTACAAGTAAATTAACATGCAGTACGCAGACACAGCGTGGTTTACCGGATGCTATCGTGAGAACTGCGTTAGTATTTATTATGCGTGGTAGGGAGGAGCTTGGGCATAATCTTTTTTCACGTCTGATGCTATTAGAGACTGAAGGCAATTAGTAATTTTCGTCTTTTATTAGGCTGGAGAAGGAAGGAATGCCTTGTCGACCTCTGGAATTTGGAAAGAGACGCGTGTGCAAGTCTATCTGTTTATGAATTAGCCAACTTTCACGTCGTGTGTGTTTGTTATAATTTTTTATGTTAGAGTAATGCCACGTAAAGAGTTTTACAGCCTTTTCAAGTTAGAGACTAATTGGGATTTGCGTTTTATTGTTTCTCTTATCCGAAATATTTGAGTAGGGGGAATTCCACTGTGCTTGGTGTGATTAGCAGCGGTGGCATCGTGGCATGTCATCCAGTTCAAACTGACGACTTCATCCTTTCCATTTCACAACGCAAGGAATGGAATGGAAAGCTGTAGTGAGTAGTAAAATCTTTGTGGGAGGGATTGACATTAATATTATTTCTGCATTTGTTGATGTGTGTTAATCGTCCCACCTGTAAGAAGACTTTTGCCCACCCTTTCAAGTTTACCATAAGGTATCTCATTCAAAAATGTTTGAGATACTTAACCTCTAACACCCAATTATGGGGATCACTGGTAGCAACCGGCAAGCTTCATAATAATCCTTGTTACGAGATGCAAACCACACACTGACACAGATCAAACCGAAGGAAAAGTTTATAATTATTGTCCTTTATGTGCAAACAGAAATAACTAGATGTTATTTGACGTATAGCATTATTATTTCTTATCGGTTCAGAACGCTATAGTATCAAGTACTTTGTTACTGTTTCTTTGAAAAACCAATTTAATGCGTTATGAGATCCTATAAAAACTGAAAATGTGTAAACAACCTTATTTCCTTTTTCCTTTTTGCATTTTGTTCTTATTCTCTTCCCAATCCCAAGGATAATGGAGGAAAACCTGTTACAGGAAAGTCGCCTCTTCATCCAAGGAAAAAATAAAAAGGAATCCTTGAGGACATAATTAAAATTAATGGGTAAGACGCTGTTGTGGGCTTTTAGCGTGCTCCCAC
>JAHZNA010000251.1:0-26376 GCA_027743935.1 Sinodicranocentrus sp. ZH6
TTTACCATACACATGGTATTTCGAATCCAAAACTGCAGCAAGCCATGTGTCTGCCTGCTTGTCAAACAGTACTTTGCGAAATAGTGGCATCAATCAGATCACCATGATTAGTCTGAGAATATGTTGGGGTTAATCTTGTTTTACAGCATTTTTCTGAGTAATGAAGTCTTGCATAATGATGCTCTTGATTATCATACAGAAACAATCGCCATTTTTAAGGTGTAGGGAAGAATCGAAAGATGCACAACCGTCACTCACACAGGTGCTATGAAGCAAGTACTTACGCTAGCAAAAAATTTCATCGTCAACAAAATTACATACCTACCTACATGCCTGGCAAGCTGTCCTGATTTTTCAAAAAAAAATAGGCAAACTATTTAATGTTGGTTCTTTAGTACGTACATTATATACGCTATAATTGTAAGCTCAATCTTTGGACGCGATTTTGCAAAAGGAAGTTATCCTTCGGTTGACTTATTTTCCAGAGTGAATAGTTTCTGCCTCTGGGTGCTTTATGACAGTCATCTTGGTAAACATTTAAATGGAGATTGTAAATATGAGAGAAACTAGAGTTAAAGAATGACCACGCAGCCAGTGCACATTTCTCATTCATTCATAATCATAATCTTATTATTACATTATGATGGCAAAGATCAGACAATTGATACAACCATACGCGAACAGGTTTTTCAATGCATTTGATTACAAACTTTACTTGAATGGAAGTTGTAGCAGTGAAGGAGTTTTTGTGTCACAGATGCCCAAACACTTACTTATTATGCTAACTGGCTTGGCTTTGTTGTGATGGCCAGGCCAGTCCTTGTACTTTCTGTTTGTAAAGTTGCTTTGCTTCGTTGAGCTTGAGCTGTCTCCTAGTCTTCTCATGATACTCTATCGTATTGTTGGTCATCTCACAGCCACCATACCCACTGCAGCGTACGTGTAATCATTGTTATCGATACAAAGGTTAGTGTAATATTTTAGCCAGTATGACTTGAGGAATCCGATGGGAACATTTTTATCGTGAACTGCTTAAATCCTTGTCAAAAAAAACTTTCTGTGTCATTTTCCCCGATGTTTTTGCTAAACAAAACGGCTATTTTTGAAGGTGCTTGCTGCTAAAGTTGAAACATGGTTTAAAAATTAACATTCCTTTCTCTGTGAAATCGCCTTTCTTTCCTCTGAAACTGGAAGTTATATTACATAGGAGTGATATTGTATGTGAGAAACTTCCAAGAAATGTGCCATGAGTTTAAAAGATAAATATATAGATCAATATTAATATTAATTGGAAGTGGGTATGTGTGTCAATCAATATTCTTGTGAAGAAAATTACATTCGCAGAATAACTGTGGATGAATTATGAGTTCCAAGTTTTAGCGAAGGATCTTACTTACACAACAGTAGTGCATGGGTCCGTTAACTGGTTTCTTCCCCTATTAAATAAGTGGCTTGTCGAAGAAGTTGTGTTGATTTTGATTTTAGGTAATTTTATCAAAACAGGAAAATACAATATCATCATGACACGATTGTTTTTTTCTTTTCCTCTCACAAGTTTCATTAGTTGGTCGATAAGTTTGATAGGTTCATTAAGTTTGAAGATGTAAGTGAGTTTCTTGTTGATAGATTTTTAAACGAGAATATTTTAAAGCAATCATCCGGAAGAGAACTAATTCTTCAAAAGTTAAAGCTCTTTTACCCTTTTAGGGTATAAGATGAACCTCGACATAGTTCTTTTTATTTGATTAGTAGCGATTGAAAAGAGAAAGATGAAGCGTTAGATGAAACTGAGCCCCATCTCTGCAAATGTTTGCACGTCCGAGAAGTAGTCAATCTTTGTCTAGACCACTACTCCTCCTAATGCATAACAATACAGCGTTGGCAAGCCGAAGTGACAATATAAGCTACGAAAAGGAAGGGTGATTTTGATTTGTCTCCTTGTATGGGAATGTCAGGTTCCTTAAGAGAATTATTGAATGTCATTCTTTCCGCTACTGTTTGTGCGTACAGACAGACACACCAACAGGATGACACAGGAAGGATTTGTGTGAACAAAAAATATGAAATTCTTCATCTCAAATCTTCATTCGTGGATTCTTGGACGTTAGGGATTCAAATGAGTTGGCTGACACACATACTTCAACAGAAAAATGTCGTAGTCAATTTGATGATGAAGCTGCTGCGTGTAGCACTATTTGTTTTGAGGAACAAAACGCATCCTATTTTTGATGAAGATTGAAACCAACGGTGGGATGTTAATTTTGAGAAAATAATTGTGCGTCTACATCGAGAACGACTGATGATTAGAAGTTTAATTTTTTAAATATTCCTTGACAAGTGTTACCCGAAGGCAAATTATCAGTCATGTAATGCACTCTGAGAGCCGCATTCAGCATCGAGTCCTTGTAACTGTCACATAATGGCGAAGTAGATATGAAAAAGAAGAAATTAAACTGAAGAGCTTAGTGCTTTATTATTCTTTATATGGCAGGTTTGAAAAGTTGTTTTGCAGCTTACCATTATTATTATTCCCCTCTGTAGCTATATGGGTTTGAGCAGCAGCTCTGTAATTTCCCTAGATATGCGTATAATGTCGGCTGTGTTGATGGTGCTGTCGTGACTGTGAGTGACTGAGTGAAAAAGTGTGGTAAAAGATTACTAGCTATTTTTTTAGCTTCTGAAGTTTTCCACTTTGAGGGTGCTCGGGATCTTTATGATTTATGTCAGCAATTACATATTTTTGACTAGTCGGAAGTTGAATAATAAGCAGTTTCTTGAAAATCAAAACTGCATAACATTAAATTTAATATTTATACACGCATATGAGCTCAGCGTGGATTCTCACATTAAGAGGAACTCCGCTGTCGGCAATTTGAAGTGTAGTTTACCTCACACTGCAGTACTACACGTAGTGATTAACTTTGATGGAGGCGTCTTTACAGATTCAAAAAAATAAAAATAGGTGATTCAACGGAAGTTTTGAAGTAGGAAGTTCAATGGGTTTTGTCTAACTAGCAATGTAATCAGGACGTGGAGGAATGGTGAAGTTATTATTATAAGAACGCGAGAAGTTAACGGATAGAATTTGTAATTTGACTGGATTATAGGATCTTCATGCATAAATTGCTATTTTCATAATTGATAACTGTAGATAATTCAGGGAAGCATACTTGTCGTTATCAGGCTTTGTTTTAGTAGGAAACTCTTAATTTGTGGAAATCTGACGGATGAATGAATGCATAAGTGGTGTCATGAGTTTGACAGAGTATTTTTAAGGAGTGGGATGGGAAGTCAAAGAATAACTCGCAAGGCTATGAATATGTGTGTACTGTGTATTTTACATGTAGTTTTGTTATTGTGACTAGAACACGTATACAAACACGGACAAACTGATATCTGCTGCGGAAGAGCTTGCAAGAACTGGAGAGTGTGATGCCGAAGAAATCTATGCAGTTGCTCACGAACTGGAAGCAGTTGTAAACAATTTTGCCACGCGAGTGCAACAGAGGAGACGACTTGTGGACTCTGCGGTAATATTTTACAGTCAGGAGAAGCAGGTAAAGTAACCATATTTTAAGATTTTTTTCAATTACTTTTACTCTTCAAGCTTTGTTTTCTTGCGGAGCATGTGTTGTGTTCTGTTAAGACTTATCTAAACAAAAGACTAGGCACGTGTTTATTTTTAATGCAATATCCCATGGCGAAGCGTGAAATAACGTGTGCACTAGGGTTTTGTGATTCATGATAAAAAATGAACTTACTCGGAGTCATCTTACGTGTGTGTTTGTGTGTCGTAGCAAAGCAAGGTGGATTTTCTTTCGCGAGCAAACATTTTGACGTTAGTTGAGTTTAGTGTTGGCATTTGCTGAATTGTTTGTGAGGTGATGGCATATTAATGGACATTTAAAGAAAACGTGTGCCCGTACATTGTGGTGAATTGTCTTCTTCTGGATAATGAGTTCTGGAAGATTAATGTTTTATAATTCAACGTGCATCATGGCAAGGATTTTTACTGTTTTTAGATTTTACGCCAACAATGTAACTATGTGTAGAAGATGGGTATGCACATGCCAGGCTAGGCTCGTTTATAATTTACAATTTACTTGCATGAACATCGATCATGTGAATGCTGTATACATAGTCTTTTATGATCTTGGAAAGCGTTGCCGATAGCACATTTGAAGAATTTGGGTTTATGCATTGCCCAAACAAACAATAATCAATTCCTTTATGATTTGTTATCGTTTCGCCTGCTTCTATTGTTTATGCAGGGTGTTTATTTAAGAAAGGAGTGTAAAGAAGTTTTAACACGTAAATGTTCAACTGTCTATGAAATAGAGTCAGCTAAGAACAAACGTGATACGAACTGATTAAAAATTGTCATAAATCCCGATGACACTTCCATTTTACTCTGCACTATTCTTGAATGCAAATGCCTCATTTGCATTTGTTGGAAAAAATGAAGCACTTATATCTGACAAAGCCAGAGCCAGCCCTCAACCAAAGAGAGAACAATTATCTATAAACTGAGCCATTCGGTGAACTTTGTTGTCATAAAGAAATGATGAAACTGGGTTGATGGGTGTGTTTCGGGTCAGTTTTAGTAAGCTTGTAAAGTGGAGATTAGATACCTACGTAAGGTGTTTGCCCAATCCAGTTTTCACAATGCTAACTAGCGAATATTTTTTTCTTCTTGTGGAGATCTAAACAACAGCAACTCTTTTACATCCCACAAAGCCATGTATAGCATTGTCATTATTCACTGCTCGTAGTAAAACGACTTCAAGTACTATACCAGTGCAGGGATTTGTTGGCTGGTCGTTCTCATTTCTGAGGTCGTAATTTAGCTAGATGTGTCGGTCGTTGGATTTGATAAGCCTAATTGGCTAAAGAAAGATAACAAGGGTACCGTCTTAACTCAACTCCAAAAACCTTGCTCGGAATTAGCAGGACTATTTTTTTTGAAAGTTTTGTTGAAGATCATCAGGATCATTTTGATACTGTCATGTAAGCGATATTAATATTACATCACATGTTTAGTTTATGAAGTAGTCTTTACAGTTACATAACCCAAACAAAAATCCCTTATGCATGAATCATATTGAGGTTGTTGGAATGCTAGAAGAAGAAAATCCCTTCTAATATATTCTCCGCGCTTCTAATAAATGATCTTACGGAATGATGCTATTCTTATGCCATGAATAGAACATCCTGTCTTGGCGGTTATTACATTGGTCTTTTAGGGATTTACTGTAATACGATGAAATGATAAAAGGTATGTAGCATTCACATCTTGGTTGCGTTTTTGCCCATCATACAATTATTACAAGATGACTTGTATTCACTGTGGCTTCTCTGTTGTCACCGTCGTTTCATTTTTATAAGGACAGTTTTTTCATTTCCTAAAAGTAGTCGCATCTTCCCTCTCGCTAAGCGTGGTTAATTAAATGGAAGGAAAAAGAGGGAGGGAAGGAGGCTCAGAGTAGATTTTGATATATTGCGTTGCGACTACTCTGCTAAGATTTATCTGCCCTTTGTAGCCTTTTGTATTGCGTATCGATTCATAGGGCTCTTTTGTGTTAGAATGAATACGGAATTCTGATTTATTGGATCTTATCTGTTAGCTTTTCATATTGTGCGAGAGAGTGCGTAAGGAAGAATACAATGTGTGTAAGGTTCAATGGTGTTCATCAGTTGAATAAGTGCCATAGTTCATCCATCCATCCCTTCTTCCTTTTACGTAGATACTAGTAGATAGTGGCGGTCCACGGGTGAAACGCTTGCTGTGTCGTGTGCCTCTCTTATTCTCATTTTGTGCATACAAACAAAAGGAAAAAATGAGCAAGTGGAACGAATGGAAATTGGGAATGTCCTTCCGGAGACTTTATGATGTTACCTCATGTTTCATTCATTAGCTAAAGAAAGGGAAAACTGAGAATGAATGGATGGACACAGGGACCGGTAAAGTTTATCGACATGAGATTGTAATGTGCTTCAAGAATCTTATACAGTTCTCGGGCTCTGAATTTCTCAAGTGTTTCAAACAATAAATGCCTCTTATTCCTCTGCGCACAAGTGTCTCATTTCTGCAGATTGTATTTCTGTGGAGCGATATTAGTTTCAAATGTGGCAAATGGCAATGCTGAACCACACCGGATTATGCAAAAGCATATAATATTTTAGTCAGGGCTTCCATCGCTTGGCACATTACATGCGTTATGACTTTCTTCTACGACCGTTACATCCGCAACCAATGATATTAGGTGCTATATCGCCAATGACGTTGAAGGCATTTTAAAAATGCCATCTTCCACATTTGATTATGAGAGCGTCAGGTTTGAAAGTTTTATGAAAAGAGAAATGTGCCACATATACTTACATAGTGTCTATATGTATATCAATCACGTCAAACCTTCAGGAAGTTATTGCTTGTAACCTTTCCTATGAAGTCGTTTATACTGAAGAACGATGGTGGTGGTCGAACATGTCGATCCTAAACCTATTATCTCTTGCGTGGCTTCATATAGGTTATGGAAGAATAGGAATGATAGGAACAGGATATATTGAATATAACATCGGCATGCCTTATGCTATGGTTGTTTTGAAATGAGTTTCCTAAAATATGTATTTCTCGTATAGGGGAGGAATCGTAATGCCCTGGTATACATGGAACGAAAGATTATTCCATCATCCATCCATTTCACTTCACTCTTATATTACAGCGTAGCTGTTTAATGTATTTTAGTAGGGGTAATGTAATGTGACATGACTCAAATATCGTACAATGAGCTGTGACTCTTAGCGATGAAGACACTAATGGCTTTCCCGGCTCTCGCATTTCCTGGAGCAGTCTGAAGTTCTTCCAGTTCTCCGAGAAAAGTTGTCGCCATCGGTAATGAGGCTTGCGTCTTGCATGCATTTCGTTACATAGATTTTTCCCTGTGTACACATTGCTCGGAATATGCCCAGCAGAGAGATAACTAAACCAGTTGTACTCTCATTTGTGCTAATGCTCCCAGTTGTTGGTACACAGGGACGAGGAAACTAAACTGATTTTTTGGATTTCATGGGTTCCATTCCAATTCCAGCTTCTCAGCTCTTTGCACTGCTGAAGGTAAAAATACTAATATTAGTTTCGTATGTTTCGTATCTTTAAAGCTGCCTACACTTGTCTCTTTCTTTACTGCTTGTTAGCGTTCTGTGCCAGTCAGGCTGTGACAGAAAGGCAGATTTAGCTTTTCATTCATTTCCGTAGGAATTCTACAAATCGTAGGGTACGATCAACAACTAGTTGTAATGTAACATAATTCCAGATTTTGGCGTCTGTTCAGACAAGATAACAAGATTTTTTTAGCACTTTTAGACATCATTTGGGCATGAAAGGGGTGGGAGGACGGTGGGATTTTTACAGGTGATTTTTTCAAGACGCTTATAATCCTGAGCCCAGCATTAATTTGAATGAAAGGGTGTACGTTGATGTCTAAACTGAAATTTTTCATTGGAAACGACTTCATTCATATCGTGAGTGTGTATATGTGTCGATGGAGTCTTTTCGCGTGTTCACCAATTGCATGGCTCTCATTGCCCCAAAAGCGGTACCATGTTCTTGTCACGGGTGACATATGAGAAGGCCAAGTTTAACGTGTTGTGCAGTGCATACTACACAATGATGTTAATAATGAGTTACTGTGTTAATAGTCTAGAAGGAAAGAATGGATCTTCTATGACAGGGACAGTGCCAAAATGTCGTGGCAGTATGATGCCAAAGGTTCATTTGTACATGGACTTATAAGAGCACGAGAACAATGGGATTTCTGTAATGTACTTCTGGATCGTGCCTGTCCTATTGATATTGAATCCCTATATTCTTCAAATGCCGTGCATTCATTTATAGTGTTAGATATAGGTATATTGTGCAAGTCGAGTTTTTGATACTGCCTACTCGGTTACAATACAATTCGAAATGTGTGTGATTTATAGTGAGGAGGCAATACACGTGTGAAACTTCTCAAGCACATTTTGATTTCAATTCAGATATTGCATACTATTACTTCCTTGGTACTTTATTGCGAAGGAGGAGAGAGTAAGGAACGGAACAGGTTTTGGCATCACATTTGTCAGAGATTAGTCTGATGTTGTTGTGATGTGATACGTTTGGTATTATGTCATTTACTTCAGTAAAATTCAAATTGAGTGGCATAAAGTGTAATTTTTGTTATCCGTTTAAGGGTTATCTTCAATGAAATAGACTCGCAAGGTGGTAAAATCTGTAATTGAGGTTTAGGATTAGAGCAATAAAATTGAATAATTTCGAAATGATACGAGCTAAACTGTCACTTTTCTATATTCATGCCGACTCACAATTTTTCTGCAAAGTGGACGTAATTGAAACAATGGCATACATTTCTCATCTTCAACAATGTCGTGGAATTTTATTGTTGGGTTAGACTGAGACAGGCTTAGAGCTTACGATATGTGGGCCGAAAAACATAAGAAACGTTCGTATCCCTATGTAATTAATTTCTTGAAAAGAAACTCTCCATGAAATAATTTATGTCTGTCTGGCTCAGCCATCATTGCAAATGTGTGGCGAAGATGCTGATTTTCGTGATGCGGAAGAGGGATTCTAGTGCAGAGGAAGAACTTCCTTATTTGAGTTTCGCCATGTGAAAAATTTTCCTTCTTATCACAGATGGACAAACTGTTAATAATGGGTGGCTTTGTCTTTCGCATAATTTCTTGTTTACTGATTATGGCGATTACGAACAAACTGTTTTCATTTCATGTTCTCATCTCTGGAAACTTTCAACAGGGGATTATAAATAAAGCCCATCTCTTCGTGATTAGTATGCAATGGTGCATTGACAGTTTGAAGAGGTGTGTAAGACAGGTGGTGGGTGTTTTCTAAACGAAAGGCTCTTTCAGAAATTTGTGTATTGCACTCATGTCAAGAAAACAATTCAAAGTGATCAGTCAGTCACCCACAGGATCTTTTTAAGCTTATACTACGCACATGGTGTTAAGTTGCCTTCTCAAGGATCCGTTATAGTAAGGCCAGATTCTGCCGACTGTTGGAAATTGGAGATGTGGTGGAAATGAAGAATACGCATCAGATTGCTTTTGCAGTTTTTAAAGCAATGACAAGTAAACACACTGTGCACTTTAGTTAATACCATAGCGTTAAGGGGTGTAGTGTAAACACCACAGTTTTGGCAGTCACAGTTATTTGAGAAAATATAGGGATTTTGCCTTTGGCTTTCTTTATATGGATGTCATCAAATGAAAAGGAGAAGAGCTTAAAATCTGAAAGCGTTTCTCTCTTTACGAGTTGAAGCAGTCGGTGTGCTGGTACATTGCGTTTGTTGTCTTTTTGGTATTTCAACCGCTCGTTAGATGAATGAATAAGTGAAGTAGAGGGAAGGAAGAAAATAATGCATGCAAAAAATCCCCAATGGGAGGAACGATTTAGGCTCATGATGAGATACCGTTTATCAGTTTGAAATGTGTCTTGAGTAGCTTGGTTTTTTTTCTCGTTTTGTATTTGTCTTGAAGTTTATAGGTGTGTTCATCTGTTTTTGTGTGATTAGGTTATTAGCATCTTCACAAATGCTAATGAAATATGATATTATCTCGTTTGGTTTCGATGAGATGGCTCGGCGAGAGGACGTCGATGCTCTTTTTCAGTTTTCTAAAGATGCTTCTCCTTCGGATTAGAGGAATCATGTGGAATAGGCGTATGAAGATTTAGTGGGTTGTATTTAATATGCAGGCATTACTTCAGTATAGTCTGTTTTACAAAGGAACCTTTTCTACTTGTTTTGATTTCGTTTTTGAGTAATTGTATCAGATCTTTTCGATTGCATACGTTTGGGCCACCTTCAATTCTTCGGGATGTATTAGTGTGATCATGTATCTTCAAATGTAGTCTTCCACGCTTATCCTATGATCAATTATGAACAGAGACGTTTTACACTATTGGCACTTGTGTAAGTATACAGCAATGCTAAAGATAGAAGATTTTTTTGCATTCCGTTGACGGCAGTGAACGCATTATATAGTGTAATCTCATTCTGCCTATCGTTTGTAAATGATTTTGTACTGTGCGAGGAAACTTTATTTTAGTGACCCAGATTATAATGATGTAGTATTCCTTTTATAGTAGTGAAGGCAATGGCATCATTATGGTGTGATATAAGCAATCACATTTGGGTTAGGTTTGGTATGTTATGTTCATTAGAGTTGGAAGGTTGGCGATAACTGACATTTTAGAAATGTCATGGGATAAAGGATTTTAGATCGTTTTATTCTTCACGATCCAAATTAGCTTGGAAAGCAATGTTAAAATACAAACCCGAGCCAACTTTCCTTATAATGCAACTAATTTGCATACACTTTGTAACAACAAACGAATAAGTAGGCCTTGCGAAGTTTGGCATTTCGTTCCAGAGACATTACCGTACATGTAAAAGGTCATATCCAGAAATAAACTTGAAAGGCATGTTACTTCGTTCATGTGTACAAATAGGTACCCTGATAAATTTTCAGCAACGTCACTTGTTTAGCTTAATTATTTACAAGTTTTTTATATACTATACTTCACTCCTGATTAAAAGAAAAAACACATTTCTTATTAAAAAGTTATATTCCCCATTGAAAAACCGGACGCAGTATCTATGTAAGCATTGAAGGCAGGAAATGGGAAAATTTTTCTCACAGTATGCTTAATAAAGTTACAAAAGGTTTTTGACTCTGGATTTGTATGATCAAAGATGACTTCATCACGCGTGCTGTAAAGCAATGTTAAAGTAACATTTTTTCTCTAGAATCAATTGGGTTTCGTACATTTCTTTTTACAGATTGAGGGATGGGTGGAAAAGTTCCGTAGTGAGTCGAATGTAGATGAAGCACCAGAGAGTGTTGACGCAACGCAGCGTAATATCGAGCAATTGGAGCAGCAGCGTGAAACAGTTCTCCAACTGCTGATTGGCACTGTTACCGAAGGACGAAGACTTTTAGAGGAACTAAGGTAGGTGTTATTCTTCACTCTCAGTAAAACAAGAAAGAAACGGAAGCCCTTTGTTCGTATATAAATAAAATATTTTATGAAATCCATCTGGGTTCCTTTAGTGCTAGCGGTCTGACAATGGAAACTGACAATACAGGATCATTTGAAGCCTTGGAAGCGGCGCTTAGAACCTTAGAGCGTCAGCGAAATGAGCTTGAGGAACTCTGGGAGTCAAGAAAACTTAAGTTAGATCTCTGTCTTCAGCTCCGACTGTTTGAGCGGGATGCTTTAGAGGTACACCTGAGAGTTGTTACGAATAGACTAAAATATTAATTTAGTCGTAATGTTATAGGTTATGGGTGTGCATGAGGATTGCAGAGCTAAAGGATTCATGCATCTTCCTTTTGCGTTTTATGAGTTGCAATTTTTTTTGTAGTTCGTACAATTCTTTTCTCTGTGTTACTCGTACAGATTGCATCACAGTTAGATCATTGGATTGAAAAATTGCAAATGGAGGATCCAGGTCGGGAAATAACGGAAAGTCTAGCTCACTACGAACAAATTCTTCGCGTACATAATGATAGCGTGTCTAGAGTACAGAATTCGGTTTATCAAGTCCTACAAAGGGGTCAAGAATTGTATCAGGTAAGGTTCTTTGGCCTGATTTATTATTTATTTATTTATATTCAAAGAGTGCGATCCTGTGATTTTCAAGATGTTGTCGTGTTGTGCACGTCCGTGTGTAAAGTTGAGTCAATGCATGAGTAAGGTGTTTTTATGATTTTGCTACTATGATGGAATAGCTCTTGTATAGAAACTACTTGTATGGTATGATTCCACTAGACATTCCTTGTTTGTGTTGGAATTGGAATGGTTGGAAGGATTTCCTTATGGATTTTTCCTTCACGTGTAGTTATGTTGGTATAAAAATGTTATTGTCTGAAAGAACAACTCTTATGTCACTGTGTTCATCCGCTGGCTCAAAAAAACGGGATTGCATCAGTGCTGATGGTTTCATTTTATTCTTTTACCATTCTTTTCAGATGTTCGAAAGGTCTGGAATTAGTATAATGGCCAGTAACCAAATCAGTGCACAGACAAGAGTACAAGTTCTTATTGAATACGTGCACGAGAAGGAGTTGGATTGTGGGACCGTTGCAGAACTGAAAAGAGTTCGACTACAGCAAATTATCCAGCTCCTCCAGTTACAAAACGAAGCTAGTCAGGTGAGACAAGTGTTTAAGAGAACAAAATCTCTATTAGTATGTGCTATTGAACAAAACTCCTCAAGTAGAACCTCGCAAGTCATAATTTGTAAAAAAAAGCATACTACCTTAACAATGCAATTAAAAAACAAAAGCCTTTTCCTGTTTGGTGAGGCAGTATAGCGTAAAATATGGTTTGAGAAGAGGCGGGAATAGTTTTATTAAATGATACGTATGTATTACATTTTTATCTCTGTTTACCTAATAGCTAATCGCCTTGTTTAGCCATAATTGAGATTCAGAGCAATATACTTTTAATCTTAATGTTTCGCTAACATAAGTTTATACATATTTCTCCGATTTTTGCATTATTATTTCATCCTTCGTTCGATCAAAGTAATATTTGCTGTCGCTTCGTTATTTGTGTGAATATCCAAGTGAGTGATTTTATAGTGTCTACGTGCTGTACTACTGGTACTCTTCCGTTTCCCACAATAATTATAATTAAAGATGTCTCTGTTTCTGCGTATGCATCCAACTGAGATGATAGTTTCTGATTTGCATGGAGCAAAGAAAATGGCTATCCTTTACACATTGCTGATTGCATGCCAGGTATTCTTATTACATTTTTTCTTGGTTGTAAACCACGCGACGCGAGACTGACTAAACCAGATAAGTCAAAAGAAGGAGGATTGCTATTGAGGTTTTACACTCTTAACTTACTCACTGATGTTCATGACGAGTGTAAAATTGTGCACTAGATTAAAGGTAAATTTATTTTTGCAAATGTAGACGTTAATAGGATCGTTGGTTCAATGGTTGGTTTCTTCTACTGTTGTGCACTACTTCAAAAAGATAAGCACCCTTTTACTTTCTGATTTACTGAACTGATGCAAAATTGCAGTGCACTATGATGAAAGAATATTACAACACGAACACACTAGATATTACATGATTTGTACCCTGCAGAATTAACGTTTAAAGCCGATTTCATGTGTAACTACAAGAAATGATGTAGAAGATAATATACTTTTGTTTGCAATGGATGAATCAAATTAAGACAGTTTAATAGCTGTAAAAATTGTATAACAGGAGCTGTTGTAAAGGGAAAGTTTTTTCTGGCAGATGACCGACGTTATAGTTTTGTGTTAAAATGAAATAGTCAGTAGTAGTTGTTTTTGTGCTGGCAAGTGACGCATAACGTGTGAGAATGGGAGCTTAATCATGTATGAATTTTTTTGCTGAAAAAGTTTATGTTGTTAAAAGGAAAGAATCATATTGTTGCCAGCTCCGGTTAATTATCTGTGTGATGAGATTTGACAGGGCCAAGTTGCTTATTACTACTACAGTCTCGCTTCTGTAAGTCACGAACGATATATATATATATACATAACTTTAGTAGTGGTGTTGTAAAATGGTCAAATCTTGTTGTGTGGTACGGCGGATTACTAAAATTGCGAAATACGCGAGAATATTATATTCTGAAAGTGGAAGCACGTTTTTCTATCTTCAAGGATGACAGAGGGAAACTTTTAGATGCATTGCGGTTTTGCTGTTCGACGAGTCAAGTTTATTGTTTCAATTTTGCAACAAATATTATTCCTTCTGGAATTTTGGTTTGTCTGGAATGTTAAAGTAGAATTACCAGGAAAATCTCTGTGAATGGCTATTATCCACAGAATAAGAAAAACTGTTGAACATTCACTTCAAGCTCAGCTACACGAAAGAAAGGATCTAATAAAACAAGGAATTGAATATGACGATATAAGCTAAAGTAAGTGTTCCGTGGTATATGTGTTTGGTCAGGAGAGAGTGATCAGAATGCATGGAAGAAATTGAGTGAATCAAAGCGTATCTTCTCGGTTTATGTGTTTCTTTGATGCAGTGGAATACGCAGTGATCCTTAAGTCAAGCCATATTAGCCTTTGTTATTAAACCCTTATCTTTTTTTAAAAGCTTAAGTTGTAGCTTAATATTTAATGATAGTGGTTTGCCCAACTTGTCTTGTATATTCTGATATGACTCAATCTGGTGTGTAGCTGCATTTTTGCCTGTTTTGAATAGCGAAGATATAGAAGTTAATACCAAATAAATGTTTCAATTTTTGCATAGACTTGGTCTTGGGGGATCTTGCATCTTGTTGGCTTTGCGAATTTTTTCGCAGCGTTGACTTACTTATAAGTGCTAGCAGACACATTACTTAAAACATCTGAAGACTCTAAATGTATTCGGTTAGTAGTGTCGACGGAGGAATGGTGTCAGATCGATAAAGACGTTTATTTTTACAGCGTGAAGCGTACCAGCACCTCAGTTTACTAAAAAGTTTCGTGGGTAAAAAGCGACAGAGTTGTCAAAAGATCGGCTCCTTTGAAGATGTGTTTTGAGTCTGTTTCAATTATTGTTCATCTTGATGTGGGACAGCTTTTGAAGAACAAGTTATAAAATATTAGCTGCGTGCTTGTTGTAATTTTTTTTGATTAACACGAGGTATTTTATAAGCGAAACGATAACCTCCGCAATATATTCTTATAAAATTTTTCATTGTGTTGCCTATCAAATCAGGTCGATACAATGCCTTTGCTTCTGCGAAAGTTTAGAGCGATTGATTTTTCATGTCAGTACGCCAAGGACATTAGTGTAAGTGAGAGAATCTCCAGCGTCTCACAGTGTAATGCATTTAGTTTTTATATAAATGAGCTCTGAGGAGAAGTGTGTTGTGTGTTATCTGCATATGGATGTCTTTCCGGTGAAGACATTTGTATGCATAAGCTCATTTATATATGTATAGAGGTATTGATGGTTGTGGTTGGATATCAATATTTTATCATTTTTATATTTATTTTTCTTGCAGGTCATAAGTTGGATACGAAACGGTGAAACGATGCTGGCTGCCAGCTTTACCATTCCAAGTTCATTGTCGGAAGCGGAGCAAATGAAGAAGGAGCATGAGAAGTTCCAAGTAGCACTAGAAGTGAGAACAAACGAGACTTGTATAAAGTCGCTTTACGTTTCCGAAAAACCTTTTATCTTGTAATTCAATTAACTTTCCGCTTTCCACATAGAAAACGCATAACTTCGCTGTTCAAGTCAACCTAAAGGCTGAAGCTCTCATCGGAGGACATCACTTCGATGGCTCTGGGATCAAAAGTATATCAGATGATGTATCCACTCGGTGGCATCAGTTAGTCGCTGCGGCTGATGAGAGACATAAACTATTCAATAATGCTTTGAATTTTTACAAAACAGCAGAACAGGTGAGCGACCGTTTAATGATATAATGCATTAAATTGAGTTGAGAACGAGCTTTTCTTGATTATGAAATTATGAAGTTAAAGCATGAAATTCTTCATGCATGAAATTTGAGCTGAGAAAAAAGCGTGAAAATACAAATAAGGAACGAGATATTCGTGAGCTATAATATAATATATGGGTGCTAGAGTTGATGAACGTGCTTGATTGTTAAAAAATCATGCGTGTGTTTGTTTAAATTGAAAACATCATCATCATTTAGTACTTTTAATGTGTAATATTTAGTAATCGTGTTGAGATATGAGTATTAAGTACGGCACAATTATCATTATCAGGGTTTTTGAAAACCTTGAGGGTAGGCTGAATGATGCGCCAAATTTTACAACCTTCAAGAAGTTCTTTCTTTATATCTTAGGTTTGCTCAGTTTTGGATAGTCTTGAAAAAGACTATAAACGAGAAGAAGACTACTGCCTAGTTGACCTAAATAACACGGGTGGAAAGAATGCTCCTGGCCCTACAAGTCCTACAATAGTTACACCAGGGTCCCAGGACAAGAGAGCTACGTTAGTGACTTTAATTTCAAAGCACCAGGAGCAAAAGGAAGCTTTTCTCAAAGCATGTACCCATGCTAGACACACTGCACGAAACTTTTTGAAGATATGTCACAGGGTAGCTCATCCATATCAGTTTGAAGCGGGTGGTTTGGCATCTCCAGAGGCGAAAGTAAAAGGTAAAAATGCTGTATTCAAATTTTGAGATACATGTGCAATGTCTGCTTTCCCGAATGGTGTTTAAACTGATTTATTGTTACGTTACAGCAATACTCGATAAGCTGTTGGCACAGGAAAACAAAGTTATGCAGTTCTGGACAGCGAAAAAGAAGCATTTAGATCAATGCATGCAGTATGTCATGTTCGAATGGTGAGGCTCTGATGATTTGACAATTGTATTGTAATCCAACACCATATGTGTTCAAACTGGAAAGTTTAATTTATGTATTGAAAATTGTAAACAGTTCTGCAAAACAAGCCTTGGACTGGATCCATGATACGGGCGATTTCTACCTCTCTACACACACTGATGTGGGTCGAAGCCGGGAGGAAACGGAAACTCTTCTTTTGGAACACAATGAGTTCAAAGCAACGGCCAAGGTAATTTATCGATTGGGATACTTAATCCCAATCTAAATTATACTAACCATGGTTGCGTGTTATATGACTTTAAATTCGTTTGCAAATCGGGTTCTATCAAACGAGAGACAAATAATGGATTGATTTGAAACTACCGACGATATTTGTTTCAGGAAACAAGAGAACGAGTCAAACTCTTGATTCAGTTGGCCGATAGTCTTGTGGAAAAGGGCCACGTGCATGCCAGTGATATTAAGCAGTGGGTTGCAGCTGTAGACAATCGATATAAAGATTTTAGTTGTAGAATGGACAAATACAGGTACGCCGTCTTGTTATGTGTGATCATGGGCGTATTTCAGACTACTTTGTAATTTTGTTTTGATGCCAATTTTTTGTAGATCTCAGTTAGAAGGTGCATTGGGTATCAAAGACGGGGATGTTAGAACAGAATTATCTATTGATAGAAACTCAGATTCAAGTTTAGAGTCCAAAGTTAGCTCTGAAGACGGTAAAGTTTTGAAAGATCTCAGTGAAGAGCAATGCAAAAGAAAACGACGCAGAGAGTGAGTACCTTCATAGCATTAAAATGATACAAAAACTGTACGAAGATTTGATTTATAAGCGATTTATGTCTACTTTAGGTTAATTATGAGCGAACTTTTACAAACGGAACGCTCATATGTCAAAGATCTTTATATATGTATCCAGTATTATTTGAGGGAAATGCAGAACAATCCAAATTCACCAGTAGCAATTAAGGGGAGAGAGCGAGTCATTTTCGGTAACATCGAAGAGATTTATGAATTCCATAAAGAAGTTTTTGTAAAAGAACTCGAGAAGTACGAAACGATACCTGAAGATGTTGGACATTGTTTTGTTACATGGGTATGTACATATTCCTCTATTATAATATCTTTATAACTTGTCTGAATAGTACAACGGGTCCAATTAGCCCAAACAATATAATAACACTTACAACTGGTTTACTGTTTTCAGGCCCACAAATTCGATATGTATGTGCAATATTGTAAGAATAAGGAAGAGTCCAACACGATGGTATTTCAACACGCAGGCAACTTTTTCGATCGTGTTCAAAGTGCTAATAGTCTTGATCACCCCATCGCAGCTTATCTCATTAAACCCGTCCAGCGAATTACCAAGTATCAACTTTTACTAAAAGATTTACAATCTTACTGTGATGAAGGGCAGGGTGAAATTAAGGTAAAATAGCTAGTGCTTGTGTTATTTACTTTTTGAAGAATTTTATAAATAAAAAAATGGATCGCGTTACTACTTTAATTGTTGTGTGTGTTGTGGTAAGTTAAAAAAAACAATGAGCATGTCGCCCATTCAATTTATGGATTGGTGCTTTCATTTAGTTTAATCATACCATCTTTGCTTTATCTTGCAGACGTCAGATTTAGGAGTTACTGAGTGTATTGAAGGTGATGAGTGTAAGTTCGCAGTTTGGACGGGTAGATCTCCAGTGTCAGATTACAGAATCGTTATTAAGGTAAGTTTCTCACAGTGATTTGATTCGTAAGTGAACCATTATTACTTCGTAATTGGACAAGTGGTAGAAAAGTAATGTTTTATGCAAGGATAGTACGGTAGACGTAAAAGGTGTCCATTTGGTTTATAGGCTACAACGCCTGATGTGAAAAGACTGTGGGTGAAGAAACTCAGAGAAGTGATTCAGGAGACTTATTTCAATAATGCATTGCGCCTTAATGCTCCACGTAGTCCATCCAAATCCGAATCCGGTAGCCATAGGTCTAGCAGGTAAATGAAGCATGAACCCATTTCACATGTTATTGCCGATACAAGTTCCGTTCCTATATCTTCAATATACCAAATGCCCGACCATAATCTAATGCGTACGTGTACTTGAACAGGGATATGGAAGAAATAGGATCCGCTGACGAGTGCTTTGACATCAACGACAGAGCTTCCGAAACATCGTATGGATCTGGGAATAGTGCTCAAGAGCCAGACAGGGTAAGCATCTGATTTTAATGTTGTAGTTGTATTGTTGTCTTCAGCGGACAGAAGTGTTTTCTAAAGGTGCTTGAGGTGAAGAGGCTTCAAATTTTCTATACAGTCAAATTTACATAACGTGCTGTGAAGTATCAGTAACCTCTTCTAAAGATAACTCGAATATTGCTTGTTCATGCGATATTTTTCACGAGATAAAGTAATAAAATTGGAGAATTTAAGTAGCTACTTGACTAAAACGCTAGTACCTTGCATACTCGCATCTGAATTTTCCGAGCGATTTTCTGGGCGCAAAAAATGAGCTTGGGAACGGAAGCAAAGAAAAGTTTTCTAATTCAGAGCTGACTCGCTCGAAAAAGAGAAAACGATACATGCATATTATATAAGCATATATATGCATAAGCATGTGAAAGCTTGGGTCTGAAGAATAGGATTTGATTGGAGATAACATCAGTCAGTTAAGTTTTTTTGTTAGTAATCAAGCTGAAAGAGTTGTGATCTGACAAATTGGATCCTAGTATCTTTACCAGTTTAGGAAAGTACCATCTGTGGTCTCGCATGCTGCACATGTCGCAGGTTTACAAACTGACGTGCCTTCCATTACTTTGGAGTACGTACAGCTTTCAGTTCAAATATCTCCGCGATACATACTATTTTCATGAAATTTTCCTGTGCATTCCATCGAATTAAATCTGGATGGAGTCGATGGGATCCCCAAATAGGAGAACAGATTTCCAATCATAATATTGGATGTGAAATGTTGAAGGAATTGTTAGCCCCAGAGAAGTTTTTGGCTGAACAGGAATGAGAAAATAAGCAAGAGCTTGACGTGGATTTGTACCTAGTTTTGTAATTTTTCCCCACCACCACAAGCGTTTTTATGGTTGCAAACCATGTGGGGCGGCACAATATAAAAGTTTTTTCGGTACGGTAGTAATCTAGACTTTCCATGTTGTATTTGTTACGCAACTTAGGGATTAATGCCATGCTAGGCAAACTTAATCTGGTTGAATCTTTGGGTGCTTGTTAACCAATTTCTTCTTGTATTCCACCACAAGACTGTACTGGTGACCAAATACAACTCAGGACTTTCATTATTCATTGTCAGTATTCGTATGGGAGACAGAGGCGTGAACATTTTGTTTACGATACCGAACTCGTATACAAACTTGTACCCACATTCTCCCGTGATTGTCGGACGGAGAAACACTTGCTGTCATGCATGAGTTTGCACACACAATACACCATATTCTCAAGGTTGGCAGTTGTAGTTGTACTTTCTTTGAGGTAAAAACCATGATTAATAATATTTGTGTATGTCAGTGTCACAAATTGTACTTGATGCATTAACACTGCAGAGGCGCATTACAAAGATTAGGAGTTATGTTACCGGGCATGGGAAACATTATTATGCAGATGGGAAGAGCAGTCCTGAGAGTGAATTCCCTCGTCACTCTTCCACCTTGGTGTATCTAGTTGTGTGAGCTTAAAGCGGACGAAATTATTATCATCGCACCCATGTTACATGACAGCCTAAGGATCAGTTATTTCAGGTCTTGAAAATTTTCTCTAAGTAGTGCAAGCTATACTAGTGTTACTCAACTCAGCACAAGCTTAGCTTGACATGTGAGAAATTTTCAAATAAAAGAAGCTTATGTAGGGAAAATCGGAGAAAGTATCATGTTTACTACTCATCGTTTCCATTTTGTCTTGTTGGATCTTCCTTGATCATCAATCTCATGTTTGTGAAGATAACATATCCTATTATTATACCTTGATGTAGGTTTCCGACAGGATGTATGTTCATATTTATTCACACCAACGTCAGAAAGGAATTGCTGTTAAATGTTTAGTTTTTCAACGCAAGAAGAAAGAAAACGAAACGAATATGGGAGTTTTGCTCAATTCTACTGGTTTTCTATATCACCGCATCTGTATACATAAAGAAATCATATAGCGGACTCAGCGGAGTGTATTTTGTGTATATGGCATTTCCTATGATTACTCTAAGAATTGTATTCAATGAGCAAATGGAATCCTTGGATGTTACTTGTTACTGGCATATCATGGAAAGACGGAAAGCTTCTGGTTTTACTTGTGGGTTGTTTAGATTACATAAAACAGGTCACGGATCCTTTTCAATAAACTTCATACACATGGATTAGTGTTTTGTTCTTTAATGAACCAACTGCCTGAAGAGCTCGAAGAGGAAGCTGAAAGCAAGTAATTAAGAAGGGAAAACAAGTTGAAATGAGAATATGTACAATTATGAAGAAAGAATAGCCGTAAAATACATAATCAGCTCCAGGTTCATCTTTTATCACTCATATACGTAAAACCTAACATATGTATAGTTTTTTCACAACTAATGCACAAGCTGTATTTTTTGAGCTACTGAATGATGAATACTAAGTTGGAGCCCAAATATTTTAGCTTGCGGGTTTTTTCTTGCTTCCCGGTCTCATTACCATACCTTATCTTGATGTATGATCTCCGCTACCAGCTTCTCTCTCAACAACTTAAACTGTCGAATGTATGAAAATATTGTATAATATCATGAATCTAGTGACCAGAAACACTTCCTAAATCGTCCATAACATGAAAATATTTGACAGTTATAAAAGAGATGTGATCGGAAAACCATTCAATTTTCGTAATGGATCGTCGAGATTTTCATTTTTTGTCTCTGTGCATGAGAGTTTTTGATTCTCTGCTTCACTAAGTTCAGTGTTCAATCTCATTTTTCCTTTTTCATTTCATCCAGAACTTTGAAAACAATACCTCCCTATCATCTCTGACAAAAGAAATGGGCAAGTTTTAAATGAGAGAAATGGAAAAAAATATGACGTTTTATTGAGGTAGAAAGTTTTTATTTTGGATTGAATGTTTCTTTTGTTGAAAGTGCTATACATTTGGGTTCGTTCAAGTTGCATTTTACATCTAGTTTTCTAGAATACATCCAAGTTAGGAAGGAATACAAAAGCTGGAAATAGGGGTTTGCCAAAGTTTTCACCTCATCAGTAACATCCTCGAGAGTACCATTACTACTCACTCTAACGAATTAACAGAATGCTGGAATAGGATACGTAACAGTTGACAGTTCCATATAACGAACCATTTCCTTACAAGTTTACTTCGAGGCTGGGGGTCATTTGAGATTGTAAGTAGCCTATAGACGCAACCGAGGACAGAAAGGAAATCTTCCATCCTTTGTGAAATCTTCTCACAATAAGACTGAAATTGCTAAAAGCTTTTTGAAAAGTTCGGCTTCCTTGTGCATTGTTACATAAGATGGCCTTCTAGCACCGTGCCAAAATGTGAGCGACAACGGGAAAGAGGTTTGTATTGCGAGTGATGAGAGATGTGGAGTGAATGAGGTATCTAGAAAAGTTAAGGATTGGCCTTCCTTCCTAAAATTAAATTTTCTTTCGTGCGGGCACCTTTCTTATATGCTTTGTGTTGGTTATAATGAAGCAACCTATGTAAAGTCCACGAAAATGAAGTTACTTGGTATAAGCTAGAGACTCTAGCCTAGAGTAAAGTAGATAAAGCGTCCATTTGTCAGCCATTCTTATTAGACAGAAGATAGACACAGAGATCTCTCGATTCTCTTGCATCCCCCCAGCAAACCGTTATTCTTCCTGTCTCTCGTTTTCTCTCTAACTGCGGGGCAGGTGTTCATGTGTGGAGGTGGGCTCACCTCAAAAACTTATCTGCTTCATTTCTCGTTATTTACTAATAGCGGCAGCTACATATTTCATAAAAATTAAATAATCCTTCATCTGCCGATAATGGCCAGTTGTACAATATCAAAGTTTGTGCCATTTCCTCTTGAATTTTATGAGTTTTCTTACACTGCTTGATTATATACACGTTGGTGACTCCAACTGTACAATAGAGCTTTAGTTTAGTCCAAAATATAGTTGCATGAATGGGAAGCATAAAATGTCTGATGTTAATAAAAGAAGGGACAGAGCAATTTTTAAAATGGACTGCAGTATAATATGTACTGAGCAATAAAAGCTTCAGACTAATATAAATTTTTGTTTATTCACGGTGCATGCGGTGAAATTTTTTTGCAGAACCTGATTTTCATTTATGCTTGTATGATTATGAATTCGGGAGCAGTCCAGTATTCATATAACTTCACTCTGGAATTTAATTCAGCGTGACCGGTAGCCATACGTTTTTGAGTGTCAGACTCAGCCTACTCTAGCATGCTTTACATTTCTTTTGAACACGTAATATATCATCGTGCCAACTACTTTTTTGGTAGTAGGTCTGTATAACATCTAGGATTAAGGTGTATATTATAGGAGCATTTTTAAAATGTCAGAGGGAAAATAACCAACTCCTTATTTGGCGCATCCTGCTGATGATTGAACATCTAGGAAAACTGTAATAGGTTATAAAGTAACGATATGTATTTCAACACACAGAAGAAGAAAGTAGATCTAAGGGAGAAAGTGAAAGTCAGCGATACGTAGACTCTCAGTGATCTTTAGGCATATAGCTATATTTTCAAAGGACAAGTATTTTACAATGAGATTAATGTAATATTGTGAGTTTTTAAAAAGATGACTTGAGAGCATCCACACACTCACAGGCTTTTAGCTGACTTTATATAATTTTAATGTAATAGGTTTTCGCTGAGGCTGCTCTGCCTCTCTCTCTCTTTTAAGTTTACAAGATGAAGCAGTTATTACCTCTATCTATGAACGGAAAGTCTTTTAAGGAATGTAATAAGGTTTTTGGGAAGGAACCCGATTTTCCATTTCTACCCTTTTCTCAGTTTTTTCTTCTTGTCGCCGTTTTCCCTAAAGTTATCTTTAGGTAGGAAGTAGGAGGTATATCAAAGTGTGCGTTGTACTGCACAGCACCTTACTAATAGAGAAGATTTCCTAAAAGTAAGAGTAGAGAAAGATAGAATAACCTCATGTGCCAGAAATGGGATCTCTGTCTGTGAACTTAAAAAGCTAATTATTCCGGATCTTCCTTTATTCCTGTGAATTTTACTCTTTAGGTATGTTACTCATGTAAAAAGAAGGGTTTGCTTGTAAAGTCCTAGAGTTTTGGAAGATTTGTAGGCACATCTTCACGATTTTTATTTTATCTTAGCTGCCTGTGATAGAAGAAGTTGAGAAGATGTATTTATCTCTTGCTATATACATGTTTTTGCCCTGTTATTCAAGGCCACTTTTCATGAGGTATATATACATGGATCAACTTATATAATGTCTTGAGAGCTTAAGTAGAATAAGAAAATTTGGAGAGGGAATTGCTGCCACTACTGGAATGGAGATTTGTTCGGTACCACATTGGACTTCAATTTCACGTGTCTGAATTCACACAAGCATTGTTTGTATGAATGTAGGATCTTCTCAGTCACTGTTCGGTTAGCGTTTTCCTTTCTTCTTTTGATAAATTCAGCTTGGAGCACAAACTAACGAGCTGATACAAATTCTTTTTGAAGAAAAGAAAGGGAAAAAATAAAAGACCCTCTTTTTGAAGTCAAAGGACAAGATAGTATGTTAAAATCACACTTCCGTGAAAAATAGATTGTAGACTCAACCGACGTTTTGTTCCTTTGAGGGGAATATTGTTAGTGTTAGAGGAGGTGGAGTAACTACACACTTGAGTTTTTCCTTATAGTCTGATTGTTTGTATGCAATGCGCTGTATTAGTGTATAGGAATGGTCTTGTTTTTCTATGAAAGTATTCAAGGTATAAATGCATTTAATATGAAGAAAAGCGCTACCAATTTTTCTTATTTAGGAGGTTTTGGGGGTTGTTCCCTTTAAACACAAAGTGTAATTCTACAAGCTAGAAATGGTGGCTGACAGTCACGTCTTTCATGTTCTTTTTAAAGCCACTTTTTCCTGACAGCGTGGTACGTTCCAGTTTGTTTTTTCGTCTTCGCTTTTCCTGCAAGAAAGGGCATCAAAGGAAGAAAACATTGAGGCAACTTCTTCCACGCTACTGTGGGTACTTCTGTTTATTTTACATAGTGGCGAAAAAATTGGAAGGAAAGAAATGGCAATATTCGCTAGTCCATCCATATTTCTTGCTTTTCATGGTTCCATTTGTTTGGCACTGAAAAGCAGCTCTCGAACGTGAATTGGTTTTTCAGAGATGAAAGTATGGAAAAACGGAAAGGGAGGAAATGGAGCAGGTACATATATTACTCTCAACCGGAAAGATGTCTTCATGCCTGAAATCAGAAAATGGAAAAGGTGAGCTTAAAATGGAAGTAACACGGTGGCGAAACACTACTCCGTGGAGCTTTCCCTCAATTAAATAATGCATAACAATCTTTGCAAGTTGAATGGATTAGGGGATCCTACACCCAGTCTCATGTTTGATTCCTACCGGATTTCTCTCCCGAATCATGTAATACTGGTAGGAAAGCACCCTATAAAACATTCTTCAAGTTTGAGGTTAGCGTGTGATGATAAGTTAAAGAAATCTAATAAAAGTTTCAAAGCACTATAGCATAGCGTCAAGTATTTTCATATGCATGAGAATAGTGGGCGAGGCAAAACCCCGAGAGGAATTTGGAATGAAGGAAATTTCTTGTTTTATTCATACAAATTCCTCTATCTGCTGTCTACTGAGGAGAGGGTGAA
Organism: Sinodicranocentrus sp. ZH6; assembly: GCA_027743935.1. NCBI lineage: Eukaryota > Metazoa > Arthropoda > Collembola > Entomobryomorpha > Entomobryidae > Sinodicranocentrus > Sinodicranocentrus sp. ZH6. The sequence goes on from JAHZNA010000251.1 coordinate 25,212, forward strand.
TTGGTCATTAAGGACTGAAAAGCTTGTATTTTGTAATCTCAGTCAGTCACGGTTTATAACGCTAATGGTTTCGGTCTTGTCTGGCTACAGTGCGTTGTACAGTTTCGAAAATGCTCTCTTGAATGTGGGATGAGAGATGCTGTTGTTGTTGTGCTGATATGGGATGAGAGAACAGATTCTTTTCAGAAATGAGCTCTTTTGTGCTTGCACTTGGGATAATGCAAAGTGCAAAACATAATACAAATGTTTTTTCTCTCTTGGCCCCTATTCCTATTTGAAAAATACTGACGAGGCATTATTCTTCTTTTTTTCTTGAAAGTTCATATATATCGATGTGAACGGTTGATGTGAAGCATTGAAGTTGGTTGTAGGACTGGATGCTCGTCAAGCTATTTTTTACGCAGGAAAGCATCCGTATTTCCGTATCATGAGCGTCGTATATCGTGCGTTAAACTGTACGACTAAATCAAAAGGCGATTTACGGACTCTCGAGCAGAAAAGCGAGGCAGTAAAAGAAAAATCATGTCTGGGTTACAAACTGGTCTAATGGGACTTGAGTGAATGAGTATATCACCTTAGATATAGAATACTATTCGTGTGGTTGTACCACAGATATACATCACTTGTAGCGTATTCTTATGTACATGTTGCAAATTCACTATGAAGAAAAAATTGTTATGTTATGTTATGTTTGGTAAAGTTTTCAGCTTTCAACACTCACTACTTTTTCCATTTCTCCTCCTCCACTCAATCTTCTTATCTGTCTGTTTCCATTTTTGCAAAATAACATATTAGTTTTGAAACCAGGAAGAAAGAATATAGTGTGTGGTGGAGCGCCACCACTCTCTAGTGAGAAAGAGAGTAAAACCCGAAAAATTTGAACAAAAAAATATTCATCTTTTAGCTAAACACCCAAACTCACAAAAGTTTTCCTATATAAAGTAAATATACTCTGAATTTTTTTGTATTTGTTACAGAAAAAACAAAGTTTATTCTATATGATAACTGATATGATATATTCTTTCTGAAGGTCGATAGTTGATCACGAATATTATATTTTTGCTTTCTCTTTTGTCCTCTCGGATTACCTTCTCAGCATGATTTTTTATGATTATTATCGCTTCACATAAGATCTCTTGTAGCACAAGTTTTTTTGTAATATTTT